>JAUEKZ010195750.1:2500-11775 GCA_031471865.1 Melibe leonina | reverse complement strand
ATATGATATGATATGATATGATATGATATGATATGATATGATATGATATGATATGATATGATATTATATGATATGATATTATATGATATGACAATAGAGTTGTTTTATTATGCAACCTATCACACCGTAAAGCAACTCTGAGATAAATGTTATCCGTCCCAGTTATTTATTATAACTTGAACTCAGATGTGCATCCCCGACAAAGACATAGACAAGTCGTATCAAAAATAAATATAAAAACGTGCACGGGGGTTAGCGCTCATTCCAGACCACTTGCAATGTTTTCATCGTATCATTAGTAATTTTAAATCTTCTCAATTATGTCTTGCCGTATAAGGTCCGTGTATTGTCCACGGCTCCCTGGTGTGGGGACTCCAGGCTGGTGATGTTGTTCCAGTCCTCCAAAATCCTCCGCATCAGCCGGAATGAGACGACAGGGTGAACCAAGGCAGTTACTTTGGATACTGCCCTGTGTTTGCTCTCTATACACTCCAAACATCTGTTTTAAAATAAAAAAAGCTCACATCACATCTTACTCTTTAACCTTTGAACCTATTCACTGCGAGGTCTGCTTCTAACCCAACTGCAATATGCAAAATTTTGAAAATGTTCGTGTTCTAATACCAGATCAATCAGATTTCAGTGAACTGACATATGAATTTCTGGCTTTTGGCATATTTATTATGTCAGTTCACTGAAGTCCGATTTGTGTGGTATAATAACAGGCAAATCTTGAAGGTTTTCGTGTTCTTAGCAGTGAAGGGGTTTAATGACACCAACATCTTCACGATTCGCTTGTTCTCGTACAAGAAAATAAGATTTTAGTGAAATAACATATTATTATGCCAAAAGCTGAAAAGGAAAGATAAGGCATATCATTTTCATCAAATTTTAATTTCTTTCAAAGAAAACCAGGCCCTCACTTCAACATCGACTACGTGTCCTTGTGTGTTACGTAATCTATTACAATTCCGGGTAAGACATTTCTTCTACTGGGTAGCTCAAGTGGTTAGCTCGCTGTCCGTGCTGCCGGCCAGGCGATGGGTGCCGTAGCTGGATCCCGGGTTCGAACACCACTCTGGTCAATTTTCCTGTTTTTCTGTTTCTCCATTTTTTCCTGCTTTCCTTGGCTTTGTCTCGCTTTTGCACTGCATACTATCTCAAGTTTGTCTCATTTTCTTGTGATTCCCAGTGCTTGCTCCCCACCTTACTGTCATTATAAGAAAAAAGTAGGTGTGTTAAAAGTCAGGGACGAGGGCTTTTTTTCTTGGCTGTGTCGACGAAACACATTCAATACTTAATGCCATACTGAGCGCAAAATTTTACCTTCCTATCAATCACATCCAGACTAACTTTCTCACGTTTTAAAACCTGATTGTCAAAAATCATTTGCCGATCAAATACAAAAATAACAAAATATGAATGATTGGCACTAGACTTCTAACCATCGAGTTTATTTTCATCCAAATCTCATGGACACTAAGCGCAGTGCATGTCATGGTGCTTATATTATAGATTGATGGCGAGAATAATTTTTATCGATTGTCTCCACAATGAAGTGTATACGTTTGGAAGTTTATACGTAGAATGTTCCATGAAATATCGCCAATTGAATGTCGTCATAATCCAGTGAGAAGGAACAAGCGTTTTACGGAAACGGAAATTAAATTCTGCCCCGACCCGATGTGAATTGAACCGCTTATTATGGGAATGTCCTGGCTCCTAGTGCCACTCCTACCGCATGATTTAAGAGCTTTATCTGCGCAGCTTTTCTGACATATGTGCCTAGAAAAACAAAATTGTTTGCCGTGTCACCCAATCTGACAGAGACAAAACCTCAAAACCTAAAATCAAAGATGGCAGTGCACCTAAGACCTAGTGAGTGTGAGGTCATATTAGGTGGATTCAACAATAACAATCTACCCTTTTATTCGTCCTCTTTCGTCCAAAAGAATCCAACTAACTTTGTGCATGCAAACGCATTCTATCGACTGTTGCACTAGTATGAGAGGTGAGAACCAAGGATAAACGGACTTTGAAGTTTTCTGAACATTTTAATTGCTTGATATTTTATTAAAGGAATGCATAATAGATATTTTGTTTAAGTTATACTTATTATTGAGTGTCTTTTTATACTATTACGTTATCATTATTTTAGTTAATAATTTTAGTTCAATATCTTAGTTCCAGGTGACACAAAATATAAACCCACGCACACACACACACGCACACACACACACACACACACACTCACACACACACACACAAACATAGATATACAAAGACCTTGCATCCTCTTAAACGTTATAACGCAATCAATATAGAAATAATATTAACCAAATTTTATTACAATAAAAGAATATTTACGGACAAATTCTTATTTATGCCAATTTTAAAAAGTTTGACTTGCATAGAGGTCTAGAAATGAAAATAGAAACATGATTGTAAAACTGTGCGCAATAATCCAGATAATTCTATTGTAGGCCGATTTCATGACGCGAGACTATATTTTAGTCCGTCTGTCGCGAAATTCTAAATTAAGCTCAATTAATTTAGTCCCCCTTCAAATATTTTGACAGCTAAAAAAAAAAACAAAAAAAAAACAAAAACAAAACCCCACTGAAAATAGTTCCCTCGAACATAAATTGTGCTAAGTTTAGAATTTAGATTCTCGGATTAAACATCTGCATCTTGCGTTCTGAAATTGGCCAGTGTTTCAAAAGAAAGCCACGTCCTGATAATAATTTATAACCCTCTCAATTTTGAGACTACGACGCTAAGGTCTCAGTGTAACTGTAAGAAAACATTTTCATGATGATAAAATTTGCACTGGAATTTTCAGATAACTATCTGTAATAAAAACACGACATATTATTTCGATCGATGACAAACCATTTGTCTATTTGAGGGTTTTTAGATTTAAGAATTTGACCCATTATTCTGCTAATCAAATTTTTGCCGCCGTTTCTACAAACTTTCAAATGGGCTGCTTAAAACTGGCACTATACCACTTTGGCCATTGGTGCATTTTGAAAAAAATATTATAATTTTGATTCAATACTCGTATGATTTGTTCGAGCGATTGAGGTCTAGGGGATACTGCATTTTTGTTTTGATTCACATAGTATACTCACTGATATTGTTAACCCATGTATGTAAAAAATACGGTACATATTAGGAAGGGGGAGTAATGTTTTTGATCATCAAGAAATCTAGTTGCAAGACTCAAAAATGGCAAATTTAAAGACATATTGGTACAAAAAAGTAAGATTCAATCACACATCACATTCAGGAGCATAACGTTGATCTTTGCTTTTTAACAAATTAAAACTGTTTACATTGGAAAAGATAAGACATCCAACACATTCCTTTTATCAGGGGACTTGGAGTTAAAATCATATTTTGTAACAATCACGCCTTCTTTTTTTCGATACTGAATAAAATTCATGGCTATGCAGATGAAAAATGTTAGTGGTGGGTATTTCTTAATCTTCTCTAATAAGCCCCATCATCTTCTTTTGTCGTTTATTTTCGACATTTTTTCTCGGGTTTTGGTAGCCTTTTTGTGTAAATGCATGTCTGTACATCAATATGGACCAGTATAACTTTCTGTCAATATAAATGATTAAAAAATAACTAATTATGCATTAAAGGCGGTGAAAATCATTTGTCTTCCTCGCGGCATGCGGTTTTTTTTAAAATTTGCTGGTGACCAATTCTTCTCTTTCTTTTTTTTTCTTCCTTGAGAAATTGAAGTGTCTCCTCGTCAATCCCTATGATTGCCTAGTGAAGCAGAGCTTGCCACAAAAAAATTAGTATTGTTATCTCAATGCTCTTGATTCACATTATGACTGTAGATCATGCCTAAAGAAACCACACTTTAAACTAGCAAAATGCAGTTCCGTTTCTCGCCATGTATTATCGAGCCAAAGACTACAGCCAGTCAAGTCAAGTGGTCTTTGTGGCGAGCTTAATTTTTGCTGAGGTGTTGCCTTTCAAAGAAATAAAGAGTTACAGACAGAAAACAGAAATATGAGAGTCACATCATTTATGCAATCTCTCGGTAGTAGTTACGATTGGAATTTGGTCACCCCTATGCCACTGTTTACCCAATCATGGAATATTTTATTACAGGCTTGCACGGATTGAAAGTCGCCGACAAGTTTCGTGAATGGACACTCCTCAACCAGATATTCCACCGTCTGGGGGTGGTTTTTGCAACTTTTGCACGTCGGGGCGTCAGCTCGCCCCCATTTATGCAGCGTGGCCTGCGTTAGCGCGATCTGGCACTAAGTCTGTTAGACGTCACCCACACGGCTCTAGACTGGGAGTCGAAACCGGGCGGTTTCTCGCCGAGCGGCGTGCGATAGTCCCCTGCTCCCTTCGGGGCGGCGCTATCCCACTCTAGGTTCCACGCCTCGGGTCGAGGTCGGTCTGGGGGGCCCTGTAGAAGGGGTTTCTCTTCGGAAGCCTCGCCGAGCGTGGAACATTTTTGAGCACCTGTGCCAGTGGGACTGCGTCGTTCAGTTTACCTGGTATAATTATTCTAACACTAGTCCGTTATGTGGCCTGCTGCCGTACTCAATCAAACAAAGATCCTATTGATTTATCAGTTGCTAATCCTTCGGCGCGTTTTAACGTTGGGTTTGCTATGAAATTACGGCAATCATCCATTACATTGATTGGAAATAGCTGAATAATATGTTTGTACGTTCACCGCACCACTTGATGTTCAAACACGATCGAGTGTCGTGCAATCAAACTGCGTTTATTTGTTGTTGGAGTCTTTTTTTTTCCTTATCGATTTGTACAAGCTGCCTATTGATAACATTTTTAATGAGTTTTTATCGATTTCACTTCGTATAATTTACGTTTTAATTTTTTCCATGAGGGATGATAGTTAAACAAGATCTTTGCTTCAAAAAATGACTTATCCCGGATAGAACAGAGAATTTACAACTATCCTTAGCTCAATGATTTGAATTGGAAAACTAATTTCTTTTCTTCCTTTTTCATGTTAAAAAAGACTCTTTGGGACATTATAATGTATTTTTTATTGTGTTTGAGAAAACAGCATCCCAGATTCTCTTTGAATGAGCCTCATCAAGCTATGTCTTTTATTGCCCCCTCGTTATCTCTCTCTCTCTATCTCTCTCTATCTCTCTCTCCCCTCACTCTCTTCCCCTCTCTCTTTCTCTATTTATCCCTTTCTCTCTCCCTCCTCTCTCTCTCTCTCTCTCTGTATTCCTATCTCTCTATTCCATTTTTCCTTTAGTTAAGCACACACATAAACACATACGAACACTATCAAACATACAAACGCACACACACGTAGCGTCTAATATACACAACACACCTTATCTGAACACTGAAAGGACGGGAACTAATTGGGTTTTGGTTTGTTTACCTTTTTAGCCTCTCTATTTGCATCGAGCTTTCCCCTTTGGAGGTGGCGATATCTAGGACTTTCCGCATGTGAAGGATCAGGTTGTTTTCTTGCGTTATCAGTGACGTCATAGCGGAAACGGATGATGCAACTTCCGCCGAGGAACAGCGGCAACAAGAAGCAATCAGAATCCATACTAGAACAGTCAAAACTGGACCTTGAGCAGCGGACGACATTAGAATGACAATGACAATGTCAGTTTTGGAACATTAAGTGCGATGTATGATCATTATCGTGTCCATCAGTTTGACGCTAGTTGTAGTCATGTATACTATTAATTTTGTTAATCACAATCCCGGATCCCGTTGGGAGGCATCTTCAGCTTGGTTTACGCACAGACTGGGGGGGAAAAAAAGAAAAAAAGATAAAACAACTTTGTCTGTATTTATGATTTCTCATGCAGAATTTTGGAATCGCCACAGAAATTATACAAACAAAAACAAATAGCAAAGCACACCATTAATCAATTAATCAAACAAACAAACACATTTTAATGCAGATCTGAAATGTTTAAGCTCATGAGCGAAAGTCCATCTTTGTTCTTTTCATTATCATCGAAGAGTAAGACTTGAAAGAGAAAATCAAACTGACGGGTTTATCGCCCTTAAAGTAATTTTTGGTTACACTTATCACTCTTCAAAATACAAAGACAAAAATCACACTGCTCATCAAGAGCAAGCTCTAAGTATTCTACACATCCTTCGAGATATAATTAATAATCTTTTCTTCTTCTTTTTTTAATTAACTGACTAACTCGGCTTGGCTGATTATTAAAACCAGTGAAATATTTCTATATACAATAACTTTTTCATGAGCCTGTTTTGTGACAGCATGTTCACCGCTCTTACAAATCTATCCACATGAAGATACATTTTGCTCAGAATACTATATTAGTGTTGATAATTGATTCAACTTCAAAGCCGTTAACATTTTGCTCAGAATACTATATTCGTGTTGATAATTGATTCAACTTCAAAGCCGTTGACATTTTGCTCAGAATACTATATTATTGTTGATAATTGATTCGATTTCAAAGCTGTTGAATTTTTTATTCTTCCGGCCGATTTTTTCGTTTTCCTCGCCGCAGACGAAGCATTTCTATGACGCTCGCTTCCATTCGCGTTGCTTGATAGATGAAAAACAAATAAGGCCAATAAGGATAGAACTAGATAGACTACCCTACTGCTACTTTTACTAAAACTAATAATACTACTATTTAACTTATTCTACTACTACCAATGATGTTTATAAATAAGTTAAGATAAGATAAACATTATTAATCCAGAAGATGGAAATTACATTGTGTTCACAAAAAGATGTCTCTCTCTCTCTCTCTCTCTCTCTCTCTCTCTCTCTCTATCTATCTCTTTCTCTCTTTCTCGTGGAACTGAAAATAATAATCAGGAATTTAGTTAGGGATAATTTAACATTTCTGACTACAGAAGAAATGAAGGAGTTATGATTTTTGTGAAGAATCCTTCTGCTTCTTTGGTTGAATCGAATTCTGGGGTTGAGGATGTGAGTTTCGCCTTTCATAATAATGTTGAGCTTTTAGTTGCTCAGTTTCTAATAAAGCTCATCAAATGTGAGGGGAGTTGTGTCGATCGTTTTCGATGCAGTTTTTAGGTACCTGTTGATTTTTGTCTTATCCCTTTCTCTTGTGTTCCCTCCCCATGCTGGCAGGCAGAAATTGATGACGCTTATGATCATGGATTGGTAAAATATTGAAAATAATTTTGTATCTACTTTACAAGAGTGTAGTTGCCTCATACAATACAGGTGTTTATTTATATTTGACATAACTTACGTAGCATGCCTTTTCCATTCAAGTTTGCTGTCTAATATTACTCCAAGATATTTGTACTCGTCAACAATTTCAACAGCTTCATTCTTTTTTTTATTTGTCGATGTCCTTCATTATTGATCCGAAAGTCCATGATAAATTATTTTGTTTTCTTAACATTAAGTTTCAAAAAAATTGTTGCGGCAACATACTTCAACCACACTCTCCTATAGTTATCAACAACGTGATTACCATTGTCATCATTGTTATCACTGTTATCATTAATATCTTTGATACTCTTGAATCTTTTCCCCCTTGTTTTAACCCCCCCCCCCCAACCCCAGTACCTTTTTATCATTATTATCGTTATTATTTTTATAATTATTTATATTATTATTATCATTATTATCATTATAATTACTATCATCATTTTCATTGTTTTATATATTACTATCATTATCAATATATTTATCATCATCATCATCATCATCATTATTATTATTATTATTATTATTATTATTATTATTATTCGATAAAAAAAAGTTAATATATTTTTTTCCTTTGCTCAGTCAAGCCTGTTAAAATACGATAACTAAATTGTGCTTTCCCTTTCAAGTTAGACCACCCAGCCAAGTTCCATCTTGAGCGATGACGATTTAAAATGTGATCTCCCTTAACAGCCCGCTTGATTTAGCACGTATGCAAATTTAATGTTTCTTCCTCTATCGATTCAATTTCCGTGATCCTTGATAGAGACCAATGGTTTACAAAGGACGTAAAAGGAACGTATGAGCAAAGCAAGAAACTTGTGAGCAAAGTAAGTCATCTAAATTAGAAAAAATATGAAACCCGACTTATTTTAGTACGCGCACAGAGATTTTATTTTATGACTGGGTCGATTTTGGTCAATGATAGTTCAAACTATTTTTGTGAATCTAATTTTGCTTCCAAGACAGTAAAGTCTTTAAAATCATTGATTGCCTGCACGTAATATTTTTGTACATTTATTGTTGAACAATTACCAGGCTATTGTGTTTTTATTTTTACTGAATTAATTGACCGTTCATATTTTAGTAATAATAATAGTTGTTTAGTTCCCTTGTTTGTTTTATTATTACAATACTGTGGATATTACGTTACCTGGAAGTACAAAATACTATAAGATGCATAAAACACACATCTATAAATAGATTTAGCGAATTTAGCAAAGTCAGTGTATAAATATACTCTAATTTCATGGTACATATTTTTTCCATCTATGTAGCTCGCGTGTACTAGTTTCGAAAATTACATCGATTAATGTCTGCAATGATACAGGAAAAAATGGCGTAACTTTACGTCAGGGCAACAAGACAGAGTATCCTCTGTGGATGAATAATTTAAAGCTAAGCCCGCGTACACGGCAACACGGCTGGTCTGTAATGTGCGAGCATGACAATAAAGGAAATTAATATTGAGGGTGACGATATGCAGACAGCACAGACATAATAATATAAGACAGGGAGTCAGACACAAAGAGATACAGACAAACTATAGGGCGGGCATTCAGACCGTTAGGCGGATAGACATTCTAGAGGAGGGTATGATAACCTACTATCTACACGAAGAAAGAACGATCAGAGTCACACTTTTCTGGTTTTGAGAAAACCAACATTTTGAATGTCAAAACAGTCATTCTTCCATTGTAACAGCTTTTAAAAACTACGAATAGCTATGATCGTTGTTAGAAATAATATTTGGATGGGGGGAAGTGTTGGGTGTAATTATTCCATAAAGGAACTTTGATAGTTAATCCCTTGTAGCCTTCAAATGGATATGTGCTTTTATTTATATTGATCGGACAGACTCTTGACAGACAAGCGGACCGGTATTCAAACAGATCGACAGAGAGAAAGACAAAAGGCAGACAAGTACATGTACAAATATTACATAGAATATAGACTGATAGGCAGACACACTGTTGAGGTGAAATAGAAGCAGACAGAAAGACAGACGTAGCTATTTATTGTGTAGACATCAAGATGGGAAGCAGGCAGGTACACCGAT
>JAUEKZ010195717.1:0-11776 GCA_031471865.1 Melibe leonina | reverse complement strand
TGGTGGTGATGGTGGTGGTGGTGGTGATGGTGGTGGTGGTGGTGATGGTGGTGGTGGTGGTGATGGTGGTGGTGGTGATTGTGGTGATGATGGTGGTGTGGTGGTGTGGTGCTGGTGGTGGTGTGGTGTTGGTGGTGTGGTGGTGATGGTGGTGGTGGTGATGGTGGTGATGGTGGTGGTGTGGTGGTGATGGTGGTGGTGGTGGTGATGGTGGTGGGGATGGTGGTGGTCTAGGTGGTAATGGTGGTGGGGATGGTGGTGGTGTAGGTGGTGGTGGTGATAACATTAATTTGTAGTTGTCCCAAAAACATTCTCTCTGGGGAGCTCGCTACACGTAAGCGAAATATCAGCCGTCGACATCTCAAGTTTAATGACGTTTTTTTGCAAGGGAGACTTGAATGTCCGGGACATACACCAACTCAAAGAGAGACCTGAATGTCCGGGACATACACCAACTCAAAGAGAGACCTGGCCTCAGATCGTTCTGGAGAACTGGAGAAGCCATCTACCCAATCATCTTCAAATTGGTGATGAGAAGCAGGCTGTAACGACAGAATAAAAGCGAGCGCGCAGAAAAGACTCCACTCCACATCCAAGAAACCAACACCAACATACACAGCAGTAACAGGAAAACAATGCTGCTCACATGCTACTGCCACTTCCGCATTGGCCTTTACAGCCACAGGAGACACAATGTCTAAAACAATGAGTTCAGGACAGGAATTGTGATAATGATAATATTAATAATAATAATAATTATCATTATTATTATTAATTTTTATTGTCCTCAAATAGTTGCTATTTTTCATGTGCTTATACATCAATGTGATGGAGTCTAGACTAACATGTTGTTGTTGTTGTTGTTGTCAGCTTTAAGCAGTAGTAGTAAGTCCTAGAGGCGGAGCATATTCCTGTTTTAATGACGAGGAGTGGACCACAAACCGCAAGTATCTCACGTGACAATAAATGCCGCCATTTTAATAATTGGCCATACTACCAAAGACATAATCACATAAAGTATAAGTCCCTACTGTTTCTATTTCTTATACCATAACTGCAGTTCGTTGCCCACAATTGAGTGAATTGAATATTGTCTATTGTTTCATAAGTCTTTGCATTTGTAATGTCGGGAAATAAGTTATCAACATATTTTGTGTCTCAAAGATTTTCTCTACCAAAAAAAAATGAAATTTCAGTCTAACTCACTTGTTTTTTGTCAACCTGACTTTAAGAGGAGGTTCCCTCTCAATCTAAGAGATGCCAGAAGGGGTAAGTTACCAATGACTGATGGTAAATATTCCCATTCCCTGTCATATGTTCGAACCGATTAAATCAGCAATCGTCATTCTCCAGATTAAAAAGCAATTTATACTAATTCTATGTTTACAAATAAAAAAGAGAATAAGGGCTGTAGTTTCGTCTAAACATATGTTTCTTTCTTTCCTCCTACCTCCTCCCCTTTGCTTCAACCCCCGTCTCCCAGCCATGTCCTACCCTTTAGTAAAATGTTCATCTCCATCTCCTCCTCCCCATCACTGTCTCCATCTCTCCCTCCCTCCCCACCCCTGAACCTTCTCCACATAAAAAAAAAGAAGGGAAAAAAAAGAAATCGATGAAGCCGAAGAAGTATAGTTACTTAAGCTCAACACTAATATTTTTCTTTTCCATCAATCACCTTCATAATATCAATTTGGATTAAAATTTAAAAAAATTATATCCTTGATTTCTTTAATATATATACGACTTAACCGCTCTGCGAAACACATAGATGAGTGTGCGGCATAATTGAACTCAGGACCAATCATGTATCGATACAGCTTCTCGCGTTTGTTTCCTAACCTATTGACGCCATTATTACAGAGGCGGACGTAAATAACAGGCCTGGTGAGGGACTAACTGGTGGGTGTGATTGAGGAGACTGTAGTTAGTTATAGACGACAAGAAACACACCGATGGCACAACTACAAACTGTTTGATTTCCTTTACCCAGAGGGCGTATGCAGCTTGTTATTCAGTCGGCTCTTCTGGTGTAGAAAGTTCATTTGTTGTTTATCATGTCCTGAAGATGAGGGTTCATTTGTGGCGTCCTGTATAATTGTTTTTGTTTTTGTTTTTTCGTTGTTCTTTTTTCAAGACGTAGCGTGACTTGGTAAAATATGTGCGCAAACTGTTATTGTTCTGATTGAGTGGTAAATGCAGTCATTTTGATACAACAAATTGTTAAAACTCAGAGGGCTCAGCGCAGTGAAGGCAATGACAATGATTCATTATCGAACACCAAAGACTTTAATGTCTTTGTCGAATTCACCATGTTCATCATGTCTCTCATTATAAACTGTTTTTTTTCAAAACCTCCCAGCCAAACAGCCGTGTTATGAAATTTTGGACCAATTATTTTTTTCTCATTTGTCTCTCATTTACCTCCTCGTAGTATGTAGGTTAAGAACTTCAATGGGTACCAGGATAGTAATTTTCTCGTGATTTATTTTGACTTTGAGATTTATTGAAAGTTCTTAGATAATTTCTTTCAAATTATTCTGCAAACACCTTTTTACATTAACTGCTTTTTTCGATGAAATATGTGCTGTTACCAACTAGACGACCAATTATTAAAATGTATACCGCTTCCGTTATTGATTTGGTAATGGTGATGTTTACCTAAAATAACGATATTTAACAAGTACAGGTAAATATCTAGTTTCCAGTCGTTTGTTTTTATATGATTGGCGAATTTTGATCACGATGATATCAGATGTGTTGAATCGTTCAGGTTGTATATTAAAAAAACCCACGTACCAACAATTTAATCCTTTTTCGTTAGCCTTGTCATTAAATGATACTGTGGGATGCCATGTTTATTGTTCCTTTGGGAACGCTGACAATGTTGTCACTCTGACTGAGGGGTGTTGTTATAATTTTATTTTTATTTTTTCAATTTTTAGTTATTTTTTGTGTGTGTGGTAATGTTGTGTTTTGAATGGTTGACAACTCATTATTCTATGCTGTAGCAGCTTCAAAGTTGAAGAAACGCTCGATTAGACCTACTTACCCACTCATCAATCTGTGCATATATATGCTCAAGATTATCTTGTTAATCCTTTGAAGTAATCCCAGATTGTTCGTTCTCAGTAGAAAGGTTCTATGTAAATAATGTCTTCATAAAAAATATTTGTTGCAAGAAATTTGCTGAAGGTCGATTAGTTTTTGCCTGTCGCACGCCTTTATAAATACAGTTTTGGTCATATCAAAAGCGGATCTCTCTAGCCAAGTGTACGTGCTGCCACAGAGAGATGAACAGTGGGCTCACTCGAATTTCATCCTGTCAGTATTCTGATTTCGGGCCAACCAGTCTTAGCCCTGTTCCTATAACGCCGAGCGCCGAACGGTACACCTGCTAAAATGCCGTCCTGTGTATGACTCAGCCGGGGTTGGAGACGCCAACTTACCGGCCGGGAGGCTGGCGCCTTTTTTTTTTATCTGCTGAGCAATCCAATTTCATCTATTTTCAAATTTCAATTAACATTATACCTTCACCAACTCTATTACAGTATTCAATTATGGATGCTTCAGCAGCTCTGCTCAGTCTACCAACCAACTCCCTCCACTTCCCCCGAACTTGCATCATTGCCTAGAGCCGCCACAGCCGAGCTCTGATCTGGGCCGCAGGTCTTCTTTCACTTTCCGATCCTTCAGGTCCTGGTTCGAGATTACGGGCAGGGTAGTGAGTGGACAACCTCCGTGGTCCTTGACTTGTTGTGCATAATAGAAGGACGTGGCTCTATTCGCTGGGATTTTGCGATCATGTCTCCGTATGTGACCTTAACCCTTTCATAGTGGGATCCGATCCTAACAGAACAGAAATAGGCAAACCTTCAGAATGTACAAGATTTTGTACCAGATAAATTAGATTTCAGGGAACTGACATATGCCAAAAGCTTGAATTTCAGGCTTTTGGCATATGTCAGTTCACTGTAATCTAATATATCTGGTATAAGAACAGGCAAATCTCGAAGATTTTGGTGTTATTAGCACTGAAAGGGTTAAAGCCGCCATCTGCTTTTAAGGATGTAAACAGAGTTGTTTTTCATCGCAACTTTTGTATAGGGAATTATTCCGGTTCTTCACGGCGTAGTGGATTCCCAATATCTTTCTAAGTTGTTTACGATGAAAACTGTCCATTTTTTGACAATCACCTTTTGTCAGAACCTATCTTCCACAGTTGTTTGTCAAAATCGATTTATCCATTGTCTTGTACAGCTTAAGCCGTATTCTGCGTTTGATTTTGTCCTTACTAATCGAAATGTGCGTCAGTGTGTTCAATGCGGCTGATTATTGCTTCCTCCTTCTCATGTCATCTACATCACCCAACAATAATCCGATCATTTTGGATTGCTTCCAATTTGTTTCTTTTCTGCTGATAGTCATATATTCTGGATTTTTTCCTTGTTGACAGTGAGACGGTGACATTTGTCATCAATCATTTATTCTGAAATATGCACCAAAGCTTTCCTATTAGTTTCTTTCACAAGACCCGACGAGGCGTATGATCTCCTTCCGGGTCCACCAGCATGAGACGCCCTTTGTCTTTACCGGCGTCTCGTGATGATGGTTTTGGAGGGAAGGCCTAAAACAAACAAAATAAAACAAAACAGAAAAAAAGCCAGTGAAAAATTATGTGACGGGAAGAAATCTCCATCAAATCGAATGTGGCAAGACGATGGCTCAAGCGGAACAACTAACAGGGCGATATAACTGTTGGAAGACCCCAAGGAGCTTATGATAGTACTAACTACACAAAATCAAGGGAGCGAACCTCTTTGGGAGACCCAAACTGGTTTGAGCAGGAGGTAACTGTGCCGAAATTATGCAGGTTGCCGGCAATGCTTTGGCAGAGTTCAAGAGTGTCATCCAGAGGAATGTGAGCTGGCTGAGTGAGGTTACGGCACCTATGTTCCATGAGAAATCCATCAGAGGCATGTGTTGCTGATTGTACTAAGCATAAAATGGGCTCCATACAAGCTTTTTTGGACCAGGAATAATGATACTGATATGGTTATTTCTAATAAAACTACACTACTACTTCCATACCACATGCCTGCACAGGATCTTGAATATATTCTGGCCTAGGAAAATTTAAAACCAAGCACTTTTAGAGAACTGTAGACTGGAGGATATGGGTAACGTCATAACAAAGGAGGTGGGGATGGATTGAGCATGTTTTTAGAAGAAATGAAGATTCGATTGTCAGAACAGCGCCCCACTGGACGCCGGAAGGAAGGAGAAGACAGGGGAGGCCAAGAACGACATGGAGGAGGACTGTGGAGAGGGAGATGAAGGGGTTGGGACAGACATGGGATTCTCTTGGGAGGCTGGCAAATGACAGGAAGGAGTGGAGGGCTTTTGTTGCTGCCCTAGACACCACTTGGTGTAATAGGTAATAGAAAGGGAGATGCACTACTCCTGCTATCTTGACTGACTAGATAAAATCTTCAAGATTTGCAAGTTCTTATAACTAATGTATTACGATTTCAGTGGACTTAATACTTTATATATCACTGTTCACTGTAATCCTTTATATTTGGTTTATAAACATGTAAATTTTGGAGTTTTTGCTTATAATTTCTGTTTGGTTAGAATCAGATCCGTCTCGTAAGCGCCCGGTGTTATCAGTGGATGTGGTCGCTTTAATATGAGTGCGAGTGATATGGTAACATTTGCTGAGCTGACGTGTGCGATACCAAATAAGATGACATCTCCAAAAAGAAATAAAGAAAGGAAGAAAGAAAGAAAGAAAAGAAGATAGTCGAAAACAATATCATACTTACATCATAGTTTGATACACTATAACGGTGAAATGTTCTACTTTTAGTGATATAATATTGAAACTTAATTTTCTGTATGTATTAAACCCAAAGTACAGCAAGTCCAGCCTTTCGGTTGTTGGGGGTTTTTTTTTCGAAAATTGCGGGAAGAATGATTGATGACTATCCCCTTCCTCTTCGTCTTTCTCATCCTCCTCCGCACCCAACACTAATCATAGCTGTCATTCATTGTAGTAAATAAACACACTGTGCCCTGTGCTGATGGCAGGCTCTGGGTTCCACTCCCAGCCACTTTTCAACTTCGTATTTATTCTTCTCTCTTTGACTTTTTTTCCTATCGACATTATTCGGATATCCTTGTCTTGTTCAATGAATCGAAATCTTTGCTCCATATTACTTAAAACCATGCATTATCCTATTATTTTGCCCACAATGATCAACGATGATTGAAAAATTGAAAAACGATTTTAATTTGTAACGAATAACAAGTTGCTCTTTTCTGGCAAAAACACAAAAATGCTTCATTACATATCCAAGATGGTTTCCAAACATCAACAACACAAAGCCCTTCTCTGGTCACTATGAATGAGAGCAGCTTTTTAGTGTATCTCTTTCATTTTTCATAATTGTTGTTATCTGAGTTAAGCGGGAAAATGGATAAACTGTCAATGATTTCGGGAGCTCTATTTTTAGCTGCAGATGTTTTCGCAGTCGTGAGTCTGGCAATGCCCCACTGGATTGTGTCTGAAATTGGAGGTAAGACTAAGACCAAGACTGTCGTCCGTTATTTGCCAGGGGTCAACTTATCGTCATCAATTTGAGTTTCTTGTCCTTTGATTTTGTTTCAGTAGTCTCTTTGTAGAACCTTTATCAAGTTAAACTATTCCCCAACCATCTCCTCACAGTATACCGATTAGCATATTGAAATTCCTTTGATAGGTCATGATTAGTAAAAAACAGTAGTCTATTACGACAGCAATCTAACTAGTGCGTTGTGGGGTGACGGGTGAGTAGGGAGACAGGGAGAGATGTAGGTGCCCCATCTGTATCATAGGTAACGACTGGGGTTTGGCTGTACTGTCTAGTGGTTTTAGGTTGTCACACTGATGATACACCTTCTACTTTCCCATGAGATGTATTCTTGACCGAGATGATGAAAAAATTACATTGAGGTCTCATTATTATAAATCCAAGGTTGGGGTCTCGTTATTCCTGGTCTTTGGATCGCTTCATATTTTGAAAACAGATCTTTTTTAATAGAGAATGATAAAGCGAAAAAAGGGGGATTTGAAAAAGTCTAAATTATTCCCTTGCCTAGCTCTATTCTCAGGCCGTAAACATAAATAAAGCACAAATGTAGTGGATGAATGCGAGCATTATTGATTGTATTCCAGTCCTTTTGAGCTATTTTCAGTCCATAGCCTCATTCAAAGATCGATCTTTTTACATTGCTACATATTTCTATTATAAGAGCCATTCATTATGGATGGAAGCAAGTGTTCACTTCAATCTTGGCTAACTTTTAACAATATAATTGAAATTTTGAGATCTGTGAATATAAAGTAGACAATTGAGTTTATCCACTACTTTTTTATGTCTGGTCTTTTTTTTCAGGTGACACCAATATCGGCCTACTCAAGACTTGTCTGGCCATTCACAGACGACCATCCATTTGTTTCATTCCAAGTCCCATTCGAGGAGAATGGCTATTGACGTTTATCTGTATTATCCTTGGCATTATTTGTATCACAGTCACCATCTTCCTCCTCGTCTTGTCATACTGGGAATACAGAGTCATGAAGTTTGCCCGCTGGTTAGGTTTTGTTGCCAGTAGGTTGCACATTTTTTTTCTGTACTTGATTATGATTGAGATGAAACAGAAGCAATCAAGTTTGTTTTAGTCAGTTTTAGCCATGCTTTATACTAGCATGGTGGTATATACTACTAGGAATCCTTAACTCACGTGCGCCGAAGGCATTTTTCGGCTAACAATAACAGCGGTTGACGCAGAGGTTTTTTGGGTTTTTTTTTGTTTTTTAATTTATTTTGATAAAAACAATAAAGCTATTGATTTGAAATTTAGATGTATTATTATTTGAACATAGAACTTTGCATAAAACAAAAAACATTTATTGAAAACATGTAAAGAAAGTATGTTGTGACATTTGCAAAATAAGAATTTTGATCTCCGCAGGAATTCTGAAAATCATACTTTAATGATAAAAAATAAATTGAAATGTCCAAAACACTCTGTTTATGTTTTTTTTGTGTTTAGTCAGCCAACTTGGCTGCATCATAGTTATTTTCGCTTTTTTGATGGTTCGGGAACACATCGTACTCATCGCTGTCAATGTCACTTTCAGTCATGAGTACACGCAAAGATCGTTTATTGACATTTAGACAGCTCGCAGTTTTATTTTACCTCGATTCCAATTTTGACATTTAAAACCGAAACACAAAAAATACAAAACAATATAGACTGCTCTAACTCTATCGATTGACGACGGCAAACGCGTGATACGCATGATAAAGCTTAGGTTAGAGGGGTTTGAAGTTGACAACGCAAGGCTTGCATGGCCATTTTTTTTTCATGAAACATGCGTGGTCCGGCGCAAGTGAGTTAAAAAGCGCGTTTGTATCACAACTTATTTTCAATCTGGTAGCTTGCTGCTATTGATTCATCCTAGAAACCTTTTTTTTTAAATTCATGTTTTAAACATCAGTCATTATTGATAGTTCAGACTACAACCACTTAAAACAAGTGGAAGACATTTAATGCCTTTGTCTGTAGTGGCCCTTTAAACTTAACTCTGTCTCAAACATGTCACACCATTTTATAGAGTTAAATTTTGGTCATTACGTCCATATTATATTCTGGAACCAGTTCTTTGGGTAACTCCCTGAAACTGTTGTCAATTCTTTCTTCCACCTTCTGTTTAGGTTTTTCAACAGTAGTGCTACTGTTTTTCAAAATTTGAGAGCATTAAATTTGCTACCATTTGCCATAGACAGATTGAAAATCAATCCATTGCTAGTCAGTTATGAGCATTCTCACCTTACTTTTGGTTAGCCCTTGTGTTCCTTCCTTTTTCATTTAAATTCAATTTATACTTTTTCTCTCTCTCATTTTCCCTCCCCAGTGATTCTGTTTTGCTTGGCTGCTGTAATCTTTCCAATTGGATTTGACATGGATCAAATTGGAGGGGAGGCCTACCAGCTGCCCAACAACTACCGCGTGGGAATCTCATACATTTTCTTTGTGCTGGCCCTTTGGATCACTGTCATCTCACAGCTCTTTGCCAGCAAAGTCTGCTTGCCACACTTCTAGTCTCATCTAGTCTAAGAAGATAAAGAGACAAAAAACATGGAAGCAAAGAACTTGAATGTCTTTGTAAAAGACTGATTCGTTGCAAGTTGAAAATGCATGAATTTGTTATAAGTCAACTCAGATTCAACAATATTCTCAATACTGACACGCAGTCTTGATGAATCCAATATGCACATTGCTCTGTTGGTTGCATTTTGCATTTTCTGACTCTTTAAAATATCAGATACAATAATTCATCAATATATATTTGAGTGGCTCTTCTAGTCAGTGATTTATGATAATGGATGTAAAATGCAAACTTTTTGCCTGTGAATGTCTCAAGAAAAGAGTGTTCTCTGAAATCATAAATCTTCAGGTACTCTAAGCATTAGCCAATCATAATCATAAATAATGGAGCATTTGCCCTTACACTTACATGTTACCACTGAAGTTTTTTGTTTTCTTTTTATTCTTAGGAGTATAAAAAGATTCTTAATATTTGCACATTGATACATATTGATATTCTTGTATGCAGGTTTGCATGGGTCTATTTAGATTTTTTCGAAAATTATATTCTTCCTTAAAAGCTTACTCAACTGGATTCTGTTTCCTATTTATGCAAAGATTATTAAGAACTTGACAGACTTCATCATCCTTTCAATGTGTATTCCACACATTGTCACCTTTTTGCATCATGGAAGCAAGATAATACATACAATTCCAATGTCTTTTCACTGTTTGTAGTGGGTAATTGGTCAATGGGAGTCTGTAGTTAGTGCTGCCTCTGTTTCTTCTCTTCTGGCTTCACCTCTCATCTCTGGTGCTCTCTTTAAGTTATTTAACAAGCATACAGATACTGCCGTTTGTATGCTTTTAGTGTAAGAACATTCTGGTTTTTACCTGATGTGCTAACAGTAACAGACCTGTGGCCAACCCCGGTGTGTTACATTATGATGATACTTAACTTCAGGTTCACTACTTAAAAAGGACTAAGTACTTATGTACAAAAAGGCTGGTACTGGTACAGGGTCTAAGTGGTCGATAATGCACCATGTGGGTAGTGGTCATCTTCTGTTTTTTATTGTCCTCTCTTTTGTGATTGTTGGAGATTGTTAATTTTTTTTGTGTGTGTGTGCTGTTAAAATCATCTCTTGTTCTGTATTTTTTTGAGAGATGATATGTATTTTTTTGTTTCTCATAAATTATCTCTCTGTGAAAAGTCCCTGGCAAGGCCAGAGTCTGGCTAGCTGCTCTTACTTTATCTTACTTATCCCAGGGTGCTAAAAGGATCTTAGTTTAGCACTCTAAAACTCCAAACAAACAACTCACTTTTTGGTGTATATTATATCAAAGTCTACGTTCATCTGTTCCTCTTATTTATTATTACCCCTGTGCACAGATATAATCTTTGTTGTTGAAAGTGCTGTAAGACTCTCCACAAACTAACGGGATTGACCAATTTAGCTATAAGTTTGTTTTTGTTGTTACTTTAACTTTATATATTTATTGAAATCCTGGAGGATTTTTTACTTGGTTTTTTTTTAATCAAAAAAGATTTTGAAAGTGTCAAATGTGAAGATATCTTCCTTGTATATATGTTATTGTGTAATAAACCTTTTTTTATTATTGAATATTCTTTTAATCTTTTTTTTTCAATTGGAAACTGATTGTTATCTCTACATTTTTTTGTTTTGTTTGTCTTTCTGATCATTCACTGATGAATGACTGGAGTGTAAATGAGGTGCTTAAAATCGAAATAAATTTCGGCTTTGATAATTTACTGTCACCAACAATTAAAAGCTCACCACTGAAGGTAGATCTATGCTGGGAGTAAAATTTGCGGCAGTAAAATGTGGATTTTAATTTTAATTTTAATCACAGTGTAACTCAACAATCTAGCAATGATAACCTGTCTACAATCTAGTGATTGTATTATATGAAGTAGACTGTAATGGTGGCAGTGTGTTACACACTCAAACCTCGCAGGTGATTGACAGGCGTCTCTGGTCGGCATTTCCACTTCTCTATCTTCTTTACATTACCTATCACTATCATCATCTTGCTTAATCTACCTCTCTCTCCAGTGCTCTCTTACTCTTAAAATTAAAAGGCATTCACATACAGCCGCTTTGTATCTGTAGTTCAGTCTTGATCCAGTGTTGTTTTTCTTATATCTAGCCTATCTTCTTACTTACCTGTGGACGCTGATATGACCTTAGCAGTTGAGAGAGCCCTAAAACTCTCAATGAGCAAACTAATAAACAAAAGACACACAAACAGATGATGGCTATCATGCCAATGCACTCAGTCCTAGATAGCGAGTGACCCTTTTGTTTGTTTGTTTGTTTATTGAGTTTTTGGGCGTTTTCAACTAGACTAGTGTACATAGTTAAGAGCAGCCAGACTATGACCCTGCCAGGGATGTTTGACCAACAGATGATTTACAATGAAAAGAAATATCGCTAAAAAAAAGTTGACCTACAATGAAAAATTATCACCCCTCACAAACATGGGAGGCGGGCGGTTGGCGGGCGCTACTTCAGTTTCTTATCTTTTGGATTGATCTATCACTATCATCTTACTTTTTCCAGCACTCTCTCCAGTGCTCCCTTAACCAGCATACACACACACAGCTGTTTTGTATCTG
>JAUEKZ010195663.1:0-10577 GCA_031471865.1 Melibe leonina | reverse complement strand
TAGTATCTAAAAGAAGATTAAATTAAAGCAAACCAACAATGCTTCATTGTGTGTTCATCTGTAGAGAGAAACAGAGAAACAGAGAGACGAGAGAGAGAGACGAGAGAGAGAGAGAGAGAGAGAGAGAGAGAGAGAGAGAGAGAGAGAGATCAGAACTAGATAGAGAGAAGAGAGCAACGAGAGCTATATAGAGACGAGAGAGAGAGAGAAACAATCCAAACACAAAAAACGTTGACCAATTCGGTGTGGCCATCCAAGTACAAGTGGCAACATGAGTTCAAAGGTTACAGTGTACTTTGATAGTCATGTTACATGAACACACTTTTTGTGTCATGTTAATGGAAAATGATGGACAAACAATGATATCGGTAATTATATTTAGCAAAATGCATTAGTCTATTTACATATCATGGGGGAAAACAAGAAAATTGTTTGGAATTATGTCATGAAAATACACATCTGATTTCAACTATAAGTGTGTGTGATAAACTACCTCTCCAAAGAAAAAGAATGTCAAAACTATTCTTTCCTTATTGGCAATACACATAAGCACTTTTGTTGTTGGATGAGAGTGAAAATAGTGTGCACCAGTCCATTTTAAAAATTGGTAAAAACTATAAAACCTAATTCCTATAGACTTTAATGATAATAATACTGAAACAAAATAATAATGAAAACGATTCAGCATAAGTTATGGTAATGAAAAAAAAGAGAGAGACCTTAAATAAAATATAGAGAGACAAAAAGTTGGAAGCACTGAACAAATTTTTAAAAAGCAAATTACGACAGACTCAGACTGAACTGCAGGGGAAAATCAGGACAAGCAATTACTGTCGATGGAAGGAAAATTGAACCGACTGCATAGGTATTTACTTAAACATTATCGTTTCTTCATTTCATTCACTATGACAAAAATCCAAAAAGGATTACAACAAAGGAAACTGCCAACATTTGAGATAAAACCATTGCATCTATGGACCAGTCAAACACAGAAATTACTCTCAAACAAAAATATGCTTTAAGTCACAATAACAATACTTTATTTAAATGTGTTTAGAGAGTATCCTAATTCCATTACCCCAAAAGGTAATTCTGAAGGCTTAACAAATTTGGAACCGGTTTTCCATATTGCATCCAAACCCATTGAAAAGAGCAGTTGTTGAAGACACAAAAGAAAAACCTTTTGACAGCATATGAGGTGCAGGTATTTGCATTACTTTGAAACCAATTGGCAATTCTCACATAAAAGGCTTGAAAACCCACAAATTGAGAGCAGAATAAGGTAAGAACATTTTATATTGTACTTTACAGCCCTAATTATTACTCAGTCATACAAAGACTTTCAATCGCATGAGAGAAAAATTGGTGAGCATTGCAAGTCAGAAAAAAATACAAAAAAAATGTCAACTAAATGAATGAACCCTGTTCTTTAAGTTACCAAAATCAAAGCATCATAAGAAATTACATGCTTTGAATTTCTTGATTATCATATTGAACAAAAAAGTATGTAATTAATTATCTAAGCAAATAAAACCACTGTTTACATAGAACATACAAATCTTCTGCTTCTAGAAATAACTCTCATGAAGCGAGAAAGTATGACAATTGAAAACGTTCAAGCATTAAAAATTTATTTAAAAAGTCAGAAGACCGGTAAAACACTATCAAAACGTAACATTGAGCATTCATCTCCCAACAAACAAGTTTAGCTAGACCTATATAAGTTTTACAGGCGACATAATTGTATTGCAAGATATCAACATAATAGAGTCAGAATAAAAATTGTCACATTTCACAGTGCTCAACGAAGAGCATCAACAACAGTCATTACTAAATTTACATTGCAGAACCAGCTTTAGATACAGAGAATATGCCACCATGTATTAAACCATCCCAAAACGTAAAGGCCCTTTAAAAAAATACACCCCCACGTAATGTTTTTTATTTTTTTATATGAACAATATATGGATATGACAAACAAATTGCCTTGACAACCAAATTGACCATTCTGATGCCTGAACGGTAGGACAGAGTAGGTAGAGAAACACAATCCCACACTTGCTTCTGTATAAAGGACACTTTCTGGGGCAGGTTCATTCCAACAGACCAAATACTAAGGACGCTCTCAGGTCTAGCTGTCATGAGAATCGTCTACTTTGATTTTTTTCACAGTCGTTCCAGGTTTCCTGTTGTAGAATAACAAGAACAATTAGAAATAAAATTAACCATTTATTTACCACCTAGAAACCGGACAGTTTTACCCTCACAAAATCCTGGGAAAAGGGGTGAAACTCCGTAAAAATGAAGACTTGATGTTTTTAAAGCATGTAGAAAAATAACCTCTGATAATCAATTACAAACTTTGTCTAAGTCTAAGAGCAGAGAAAAGATGTAAGAATTGGAAGAAATGAAAGTTCAAATAACTTAATTACAAGAAGAACCTAACTAAAAAACAAAAACCCAATCAATTTTCCCTATCCAGTCTATTATTTCCGACCAGCTGCCTATCTAACCAACTTACACATTCTCAGCACCTTGTCGTTTCACTGTCTTTGCACCCGAGGCAGGACTATGAGAAGCATCTGGAAATAAACAAGAAAGAAAAAAAGGAAGTAAAATCTAATTCTACTAACAAATATGGCATGGGGTTAGTAAAAATCAAACAAACCCTATACGAACAAAGTAAAGAACTTTTTATTTATTTTGAAATGAGTTCCCTTAGATTTAGATGGAACGTGTAACAAATGGCTGAAAAAGTGACCCACAGAAAAAGGTGATGGGATGGGACGCAATATATCAGTGAGGATGGTAACACAAAAAGACTATAAAGGAGGAAAATAGCCAAATTTCTAGAGACAAAGAAGAATAACCCAAAAGAACAAAACAAGAGGTAAAGAGGATAAAACGTCATCAAAATGGAGGAATTCCTCCTTTTGGAGGAAAATTGTCATGACTGATATATGAATACCCACACCACTGTTTTGCTTGTACAAAGACCTCTCATACTAACCTTGCAACCACCTGACTTGAGTAGCAGGACCATAGCCTTTCTCGTTACGGGCGGCAATGCGGAAGATGATGGCGGGTTTTGTGGTGTAGTCGATGTGGGCTGAGGACAGGGACGTGTTGTTCACCACACACGACGGTAACGGACCACAGAACACTCTGACAAATGCCAGCTGGGCTGCTGTGCCCGGTTTCACCTCGGGGGTCTGTGTGTTTTGGTTGTTGCGGACGGCCAGATATACAGAATACTCGATGATTTTGCCAGCGGTGTTTTGTGGAGGCTCCCAGGATAAATGAGCGCCATCACCACTCTGAGGAGATGAAAGGATAAGAACATAAAAAACAACATTACTCCAGATTACAACTTATTGATTATCATTGTAAAGATTGCACAAGCCAGAAGGATTTGATATGTGAAAGGAAAGCAATATTGAGCCTAGCTGAATCCATGAATTAAAAGGGGGGAAAAATGGTTAATATTAACAGGCATTGAAAAGACAAAGACAAAATGATACTATAGACGTTTTGGCCTAAGGCAATCCTCATGACAAACACAACAGAATCACAACATGTAACGAAAATCATTAAAAGGGAATGGTGTTATTCAGCGAGAAGAACACAATACAATTCAGGTGAACACTGAATAAATGAGAAGTTATTACCTTGCTGATCTTGATAGCGGACGGAGCCCCTGGGAATCCAGGCAAGCAGGTCTTGAAGGCAGACACCTCGCTGAACGGCCCCCTGCCACACGCATTAATGCCAGCCACACGGAACTTGTAGGCTGTGCCTGGCTGAAGCTCCTGACGTTTGAGCACGCTGTGGTCTGGTACATTCACCACATCAATGTCCTGTGGATAGATAACACAACAACAACCATCATTATTGCTTTTGGAAATCCTTAACCTGCTTAACCATTTCACAGCAAAGTCTGATTCTAACCAAACTGAAATATGCAAAATCTTGAATATGTATATAAGTTCTTATAACACATAATAAATCAGATTTGTGTGAACTGACATGCCAAGAGCCTAGTATTCAGGCTTTAGGCATATGCCAGTCCACTGAAATCTGATTTATGTGTTATTAGAACCAGTGATAACACAACAAAAAACAAAAAGGAGGAAAATAAGTCAGATGTATAGAGACAAAGAAGAAAAACAAAAGAACCACATAAGAGGTAAAGGAGGAGAAAATGTAATCAAAATGGAGGAAAATTGACATCACTGAAGAACAGGTAAATTGAAAGGATTTAACAGCAAAATCAAGGAGCAGTTATAGCCAAGTTGAAGCTAAGCTGAGACTCCTGACATAATCCAGAGATTGACATTGAGGTCTGAGACTGTATCACTTAAAAAATGAACTCAAAATGTGC
The DNA here is from genome assembly GCA_031471865.1 of Melibe leonina. Taxonomy (NCBI): domain Eukaryota; kingdom Metazoa; phylum Mollusca; class Gastropoda; order Nudibranchia; family Dendronotidae; genus Melibe; species Melibe leonina. The sequence continues at coordinate 6,196 of JAUEKZ010195663.1, read as the reverse complement.
TTACGCTTACATCTGCGTTCCCATGGCTGTTCTCTGAGGGGAGGTGATAGTGTGAGACAGTGGTGGTGGTCGTCTTGATGAAGCCCACATCAAACCACTGCTGCCCTTCTTTCTTGACAGTGATTTTCTCCTGTTTGATGGCGGTGTTGTTGGCCCCGACTCCTACGTTGGCCTGAAGCACATTGGCTTTGGGAGTCACAACATGAGGAGTTGACATCGCTGCTGATGCAAGTGTTGTCAAAGGATCTGTCAAACCAAAACAAAATTATCTTTGGTCATTATTTCAGCCACCAGGGGAGAATAAATAAGAGATGAGATAAAAGAAAATGGAAAGTAAATTAGAAAACAGAGAGCAAAGAATAGAAACAAGATTGCTTAAGCACTGTTATTGAATAACTATTTCTATTATCATTAGGTCTTTTACAATTTGGTGTGTAATATCAAATACAGAAGTCAACAACTTTATCTAAACCAAAACAAAAATCTTTTTGTTTAATATCAATTATGTCTGCAAAGTCTGATCCAGAATATAAAAAAAAGGAGAATAAAGTGTCTGACAAAAAAAAACCAACCCAAATAAAACCACCACCATGTCTATCAATTTCAAAATGAAGACCAGACGACAATCTGAGTTGCATTGTTGTTGTTGACTAATCCCTTTGTGAGCAGTTTGCTCTTGGCAGCGCAATGCCTCCCTTGAGAAATTACAGGTCCTTATCATCTGTCTATGTTCTGTGTACAGTAGCGTTTGGATGTCTGGTGTTGCTGAGTTGCATTAAAATTCGGACATACCTGTGACGTCTGCAGACGAGGCGAGAGCAGCAACTGCGTTGCCCCCATGACCCCCCTCCTCTTTGGGTTCCTCCTTGGGCTCCAAAAGCTGGTCTGCGGCACTCTGGTCCAAGGGAAAATCTCCCCCTGCTTGATGGTGGTCCTCTCCCTCTGCCATCTCACTTTTCTGTACCGCCTCCAGAACCCCAGCTAAAGCCTGAAGGATAAATCAGTTGTGACCAATCAGCACAAGGATATCGGGTATTTAAACTTCAAACAAAAACACAGGGTACATTTATTTTAACTGAAACAATTAGCAATGAGTTGTATGCAACTCATATAGCAGTTTGTGCCATCTTACAATCATTATGAGCATAAAAGTAGCGAAGTGAAAGAAATTATATTGTAAATTTTTGATCAAAATAGAGTAAAAACAGACCTGGTGTAAAGGATTAGAAATATCTAAGCCCTGCATGGTCAGCTCAGCGAGATATAAAAAAACTGAATAATAAAGTTAGGATAGAATGTGGTCAAAACTTTGTGTGTTGCCATTTTCCCAAAAATTAAAATAAGTTAGATAATCCCTACATGCAGAGAGCCACGGACAATATATCATCTTTTTCTTCCTCACCTGCTGATGAAGAAGCTCTGTGGGATCTACTTCCGGGTCAGAGGTTGTCTGTGTTGGCAGGTCTCCTTCCAAGAGTGCCTGATTGGCCAGAGACTCCAAGGGTTCGGCACTTTGGGCTGCCAAGACTGCAAGGGCACTCTCTGCCTGCTGCTGAAGTTCTGCCTCCGTCATTGCCTGCTGTGCAGCTTCAAGGGCAGCGGCGTCCATGCTGTGAGCTTCCTCCAAAGTGCCGCCATCCTGAAGGGCCGCTTCAGCCTCCATGCTCGTCTCCCCCACACTCTCGTCCATCGGCTCTTGTTCCAGACCCACCATGCCACTGCCATCAGCCTCGATTGGATTTTGGTCCGCACCGCCTCCCACTTCCTGATTGGGCTGTTCAGACTCTGTCCCCGTCTCGCCCTCCCCTGTGCCATTATCGTCATCCCCACCTTCCATCTCAGTCTCTGCAGCACCATCAAACTGAGGCAGGATAAAGTCTTCTTCTGCATCCATGACATCATCACCGGAGTTTACAAAACTGACACGATCAATATTCTTCTCTGAGTAGCAGTTGTAGAAATAATCTTCTTGATCTACATCTTGTACATCCCAGGATGCACCATCAAATTGGGGAACGTCTGCCTGACCTGCGGCATTGGTTGTGTCTCCTACCAGAGCTTCTGCCGCAGCTTCAGCCTCTGCACTGATCAAAGCACTGGCCGGGTCCCCAACTGTGACGGGGGTGGCTGGGGTGCTGGTGCTCTGCGTCAATGGCTGGGTTACAGTGATTATCTGTGGGGTTCCTCCAGCAGCCAGACTCACCACCTGCGCCCCACCGTTGGCAGACGGAGTGCCCACCACTGTGGGTTTGGCCACTTGGCGAATGGATGAAGGGAGGGTGATGGTGGAAATGTTGCCTTTGTTGGCAGGGGTGATGGTAATCTGGACGGGCCCACGCGTCCCGGACAACCCTCCTTGTCCCGATGGTACGGTCACGATTTGACGGCCAGCCAAAGCCCCCCCAGCCACAGCGTCCCCACCTGCCTGGGCTATGAGGGAGATGGTGGAGGCATTGTTACCAACCACTCGCATGGTTGGTGAACTCATCACATTGGGAGAGGCAGTGTTGGTTGCCGCAGTAGAGCCTGAGGGAAAGAGGTTAAAAATCATATCATATCAATCAATATGTTTTTTATCAGAAATTTTACTTGGCCCCGAAATGTGTAGTTTAGAAAATTGATATTCACTAAGAGGAAACAATAATTATTTCTTTTTAAACCAAGTCGCAAAATAATATTCAAGTTTATAAATGAATTCATAGACAAATACCAAAGCATTTAAATTTCTCATTATATTAAAAAGACATTATGTCTCACCTGCGGATAAGACTGTGATGACTGGTTTTCCTGTTTGAGAGATGACACTGCCAGCTGAATTGATGGTAGAGATGGACTTGTTGCCTGAGGAAATTTTGAAAGACCTTAAAGATGAAAACAATGCTTGAAAGGGGAAAAAAGGAGAGAAGATGATAGAATAACACTCCCTTACCCCCCCCTCCCCTCCCCAATACAAATTGAATATTTTATTTTGCATAATTAATAAAGATACCAACCAGCTTTTGAGTCCGATGCGGCAAAAAGTAAAACTAACCTGGCCCCAGAGAACAACAAAGATATAAAAAAAAATATTAACAAAAAAAAACCCCAGCAATCAGCAAAAATCTCTCTTTATATATATATCCTCAAGCACACTCCAGGCAAGGAAGGACATGAGTACCACACAAACTCACACACACACACGTATAGACATTGTCGTCCTTACCAGCAGCAACAGCGTTGGCCACACTCTGAGGGCTGACCACAATAAACTGCGTGTTTCCCCCCTGGTGTCCTGCCAGCTTAGGGACGCTGGTGATGATCTTGGTGGGCTGGTTAACGCCCCCCGTGCTTCCCTTGGGGGCTGCAATGACGATAGTCTTGGTGCCCACCTGGGTGGTGGTCACGGACCCTGTGTTGACCACCTGACCCCCCTTGGCCACAGACAGCATGGAAGTCGGGATGGTGCGTATCATGGTTGTTAATGTCTTTGGACCCGTTGTTGTTTGCTGTAATTAAAGACGGCAGGAAATGAGGAAGATGTAAGTGACGGTGGTTTCCAAAGATTATCAATTTTTAATTGTTTTCCAAAAGACACAACTGCATCTGAAGTTATTGCTTATTTGTATTTAATGATATTTCTTGTCACATAATTTCTGAAACACAAAATATGAATATACATACTGCATACATACATGCCCCCCCCCCCCAAATAATTAAAAAAAAAAAAAAAGATTAAAAAATAAATAATAAATGCTAACAAATAAATACATATATATAGACGTCGTATATACACATATAAAAAGAGACTGTCAGAAATTGAAAATCCCTACAACTTGTACCAGCTTTATTCTTTTAGAAATTCAGCGAAAGCTTGAGTCCAGGCTAGTGGTAGAGCCTCCCTATGCAATATTGCCATACTCACATTAGGCTGTACGCTGCTGATACCCAGGATGGTGGGAGTCTGGCCTGAGCTGGACTGAGTGCTGAGCACTGTAGCAGGTTTGTTGATGCCTCCTGCCTGGGACGTCACCAGCTTGACAATGGTGGCTCCCTGTGGCAGCGGGTTCTTGGGCTGTGCACACGTAAAAAATAATAACACATGTAAAAATACTCACTTATATATAACCCTGACAAAATGAATTCATGAACAAACAAAGATACCAATTGAAGCAAAAAAAATTTAAAATCAAATTCCCTTGGGGATTACAACATATCATTGAAGATAAACCCAATGTGTTTGATGTCAAATACACAACACACATTTTCATAACTTCAGCAACAACGAAGGAACCCTTTTAACGAATGACATCATCACACAATTGTGTGGTGGCACATTGTGAGTATTTTGACAATCCATTCAGTCTTTTTAATTCATCTGGAATAAGAACAGAAAAATCTTGAAGATTTTTATATCTAGTTAGCAACTTAAGAAATGACCTTAGCAATGAAAGGGTTAAAAGATGCAGTGCTTACATTGGCCATCGTCATCCCCTGGGTGGTCTTGACCAGGGTGACAATCTGAGACTGCCCAGAGCTGGCTGCCCCTGCCTTGTGGACGGTGATGATTTGTTTACCACCAATGGTGTTGGCAGCACCGGCCGCTTTCAGAATGGTGGCACCAGACTGGCCCACACGCACCGTCTGAGTCCCTGGGGCCAGGGTTGAGCCTGAGGAAAACCAAAGGAAAAGATTAAATCGGATGTTTTCAGATTATTGTCATCAAAGTATGAACAAAGCCTATACTTTCTTGATCAAAGAGTTTCATCTCAATCCTGTAGCTTTGCAAAGCTACAATTTTTCTTCAACAACCATTATTTCCAACATCCCCAGACTTCCATCACATTTTCAACACAGCATTCCCATGTAGTAATCTCCATGATGCCTTTTCTCTCTCTGTTTCAAAGAACGAAAAATTTTTTGGCACCGAGAGCAAACACAAAAAAACCCAACTATATACCAAGAAAGATTAACAAAGAATAAATAAAATGGAATGTGCTTAGTTGCAGGCGGAATATCTAAAAACAATTCTGACGATGGTCGTGTTGCACTGACTTGGCTCTGCCTATAGTATAGACCCACAGAGATGCCAACTCAATGCATAAGTACTTAAAAAAAATCTGTAAGTCACGAAACGCTTACCTGGCAGTTTGGTACCCACAGGCGTGACCTTGACCCCTCCAGGTGTGACGATGGTGGGAGTGACCACCTTGATGCCAGAGGCAGGGGTGGTGGTGGCACTGGCCTGGGTGCCTGGGATCTTCTGGGTGGCCGCAGCTGCAGCAGCAAGGGCTGCAATTCCAGACATGTTTCCAGCCGTCTGGGTGACACAATACCAACCATAGTGATGATAACACAGAGAGACCAAAAAGGAGGAAAATAGCCAGATTTATAGAGACAAAGAAGAACAAACTAATAAACCAAATAAGAGGTAAAAGCGCAATGTCAAGAAAAAATACTTTAGAGATAATAACTCCCTAGAATATTTTAACAGTAGCTGAGTCAAATAATTTGACAGTGAAATTCTTTTTTAATATTAATACTCCCAGTCTGACAAGCATATTTTGGCAAGCAATAAGAATTTAAGCAATAAACCACAAAATCAAAAGACAGTTAATGGTTCAATTCGTGAATCATCAATTGAATGATTCAGTGACCGTAACACAAAAAGACAAGAAAGGAGGAAAGGAATTATAGAGGCAAAGAACTAAAACAAAAGAACCACATAAGAGGAAAAGAGGAGAAAACTTCATTAAAAAAAACCCAGGAATTCCTCCTTCCAGAGAAAAATTGTCCTCACGAATGATCGAAGGTGAAACAAAGGGAGTGATTAACAGGCCATTATATTGTTACGGTGACTGTGACGAATGATCGAATAAGACACTTACGGTGACTGTGGTTACTCGCTGAGCACCTTGGTTAATATTGGCTACAAGAGGCGATGCCACGCGGATGGTGTTGGTGACTGGGGTGATGGTGACGGGAGCTCGGATACGAGGAGTGGCTGTAACTGTATTGGGTAAACAAAGGAGAGACAACAGTTAGTCACAACAGATATTTAAGGTATAGCTTAGTTTAACTATTCATTATAGTTCCACTAAAAACAAAAACTATACAAAAAAGGAAAAAATAAATTCAAGGAAAAGACAATAAAAAAGGAAAGAGAAAAATGGCCATTTGAGAAGATCATGCAATGACAGGTTATCATTAGAATAAAAAA
>JAUEKZ010195640.1:0-11790 GCA_031471865.1 Melibe leonina | reverse complement strand
GTTGTATCTAGGTCGTGTAGATTTAGCACAAGCGCGCCACCCGAAAAATCTTGCGTGTCTAGATTCAGTACGATCGCTCTCAATGACCAGACCGGAAGTGTGTCTATCACCAACGCTTCACAACGGTTAATGACATTAGGTGATTAGGCTGAGAGATGTCCATAAAACCTAAGGTTTGAGTTATTCATGGCAACCAGACTTTCGCTATATATAGCAGAACTCCGCTACCTTTTGCCTGCACCATCATTGTTCTGCAATATTTATATATTTTCTTAGCCTTGTCTTGCCTTTCTCAACCCTTTTCCTCCTTTTCTCCACTTTTTCCTTCTTTTTTTTTCTTCTAAATTATGGCATGGCAGTCCTGGTTATTGTGCAATTGTTTTGAGCGGCTACAAGAGATAAATTGAAGAAATATCTGCTGACCATCTGTTTATGTCATAGTCCAAAAAATTATCAATTGGAATCGTCAGCGATTGCAATCATTTTTATGACAATCATATATGTGATTGTCAACAAGAGACAATTCCTTAGATATAAAGTATAAAGACATTCTCAAAAACATAATGGTTACAACATAAAAGTATGTTGGCGACACCCAAGGGTGTTTGTCCATGACGTAGCTGTAGACAAATCTAAGCAATCTGTAAAGCTATAACTGATCAAGGCAGAGAATATGAAATTGTTTTGAAAATACCCTAAATTAAACCAACTTTATTGACTTTTACTTTACTCAATCATTGTCACGGACAGTCAGCTTTGGAACAGCCAATTTTGATCCACCATCATAATAATAAAGATACTTTATTGATCCTAAGAGAGGGATTTATCATATGTTACACATCTCGTTGTTATACATTATTAAAATGTCAACATAAAAATGCAATGAAGTGAAGTTAATATAGAATAAAAGATATACAGCAGGTAGAAGCAAATTTATTGAAGTCGGACTTAAAAATGTTATTTATTTCAGAATAGTCTAACAATCTTCACATTATAAAGAAATATTTTCCCCACTTTAAATTCAGAATATAAAATAATGCTATCATACCATTGTAGTTTTTGTTATTTCCTTCATAATTTACAAACCAGCTTGCTTTTTAAGTGTTATCTATGGTAATATGTTTTTATTATCATCAACCAAGACTGCAGAGTGCTACAGAGATGAATGCATGATTTTAGATTTATTTTTTTTGGCATTTCTTTCAGCATTGGACTACATGAAATGACTAATTGCTGTTTAAATCTTTACCCTTTACATTGACTATTTCATGATATAATGCCCTTTAGTTTAGTAAATTTGTGTCTCTGATAACTTATCTTTTCATTTTTTTACAGGGTTGTTAAGGAGGAAATTTGTGATGATGAAACACATTTACCATGTTTTAATGGTAGAGTGGTGTCATGGGTAAGTAGAAAGCATCAAACCTCTTATTTCTGTATGATATTGCTTTTGATAAATATAGAGGCACTCTTTCTGTATGTTTAAAAAAATAATTTCTGACTAAATCTTATAAATATTAAAATGTTATAGCAGCATATATTTGAATATATGCTAAACTTTTTTTCTTCTTTTGTACAACATTTTTAATTGATTCCTTTTCTCTGTTTTATAGTTGGTGGCAGCTGACAATAGTGCCTCCGATAGCCAGTCTGTAGCTGACTCACAGGGTGTTGATGTCCAACTTCCCACTGAAAGGGTTGGAGGTATTGGAGACAGTCGGCCACCATCTTTCCAGTGAGTTTAGTTATAACATATTTTAAGACAGTTCATGATGTAATGGCTAGAATTTAGAGTGGTTGACAATAATGTGATTATTAGGTTCTGAGATGTTTGTACTCATATTATAAAAAAAGAGTAAGTCCCTTGCCTACGGAACCTTCTGACCCATAAACCTGGAGCTTTTGGAGTGTGAAGTAGACAACTGGAAAATATTGCCACCCTCTAAATAAGATTTTTGTCTATTGCAGATTACTTTCACAACTCAACACTTAAGTGAGGTGGGGCAATCCGAGTCAATTTCTTTGACAGAAGAAAATTTGTAGTGTTACTGCTAGGAATGAAGGGTAGAAACTTAATAGATTTTTATTTTTTTATAAAGGGTGAAAATTGTTTAAAAACCCTCAGTTATTCAACCCGACAGTGATAATGATGAAAGGGAGGTTCTGTTAAGGAATATTGATAAACAAGCTTAAGTATTAGACTGCAGCAGAAATAGCTGGGAGGCTGGGTGTGTCTGTAAAACAGACACAAGACTTTTGGTTTGAAAGAGTCGAGGAAAGCCCATGGAAATGATGTAGTCACTTATTTTTGTTTGTTTACTACTCTAAACCTTTATGATATGTGTGAAAATCACAGAGATTTTATTGTTTTCCTCATATATTTTTTTCAGTGCTAATGCCTCTGTTGTAAGTAGAGATGAGCCATGTGATACTTGTACTGAGTCAGATTCTGTTCTCAGTGGAGCAAGAAGAGGTAATTTTAACCTGATGATTGTTTGTTTTTACAGGGGGAGGTGGGGTTTAGTTTTTTGTTTGTTTTTGTTTTGTTTAAAAATGATTGAGTAAGATGAATTATAAAATAACATACATTATGTGTGTCCTTTCAGAAAAAAATATTATTTTAGCTAATGAAGGTTTATGTCTCATTGAGAACATTATCTGTGTAGTACAAACAGTGTGATGTATTAATCATTTAAAACAAATGCATCCCCTGAAAAATAAGGAGACCAGGCTTTTTAATGATCAGTCATGGTATTGTCTCTATCTCAATTGCCTTCTGTACATGTGGGGATCAGGTCAAACCAGGGTTGGAATGCCTGGGATTGCATACAGATTTAAGAATTCTATGACAGCTAACGGTAAGGATGAATTATCGTAGTTGAGACAGATTTCAATCACTATCTCCTTTATTGGTATCTGTTACAATTTGAACAAAAAAAACAAAAAAAACTGATCTAGCACAACAGAGACATCTATTATTTTTTCTCTCTCTGATGTTTTCTGTTTTATTAATTTGGCCTTGTGGAGCTCTTGTTTGTTGTATGTTCTCTTATTAATATTTTTACACTCTGCCGATTTAATTTGTAGCACTGCTCTCCAGTACTGTATTTTTTTCTTCTTTCCTATGCAAACCAAACTCATTTAAATGTTTTATTCTATGATCAAGTATATTGATTTATTTTAAAAAAACCTTTCAAGAAAAATATCTTCAAGGAACATGAGTTTGAAATGTTGAATAGAGGGTTAGTTAGATATTCTTTCTGAAATCACAGAATAGTGTTTGTACTATTTATAAACTAAGTTATTTAGGAGTTGGCATTGACCTCAAAGATCAATATTCAAAGTACTTTTTGTATCACCAATAATATAACTTTTACCACTTAATTTCTGTTTTGATGAAATACTATCAATTTTCTAAACGTAATTTTTTTCAATCTCGTCTATAAACTGTTTTTCATAAGTTTTACTTATTTCACATCAGTTTAGCTAGTTTTCAAATATTTCACTGCATGACTACCTGTTGTTGACAGTAAATATTTTAGTACATTAGATTCTGGTCTGTATAATGTACGATGCTCTGCCATATTTTTAAACAAAAAAGGTCAAAAGGGGAAGGTATCCCAAAAATAGCCCATAATCTAAAGGGGTAAGTTTTTACAACTGCGTCCCTTCCATCAGGCTTAATTATATTCACAACAGCTATGAATTGGATGTTATGAATATTTAGGGAAGGGAACCTATGTTGTTTTGGATATAGACTCATGATTTCCAGTTCTACTCCTTCAGAGTTATTAACAAAATTTGGGGATTTCCTTTCTTGATGAGCTATTGATTCAAATGAAAAAAGAAGTAATTGCCAAAATAGGAAGCAAGTTGAATGAGACCATAATTTCAATTAACACTTTTAGATTAGATTGAACCTGAATTTGGCAAAGAAATTGTTGACTGATGCATGATATATGTAGCTAAAATACATCAAGTTGAAGGGATCTCTTGCCAACAAAATATGCTACAGTGATTCCTTTTTGAAAAAATCAAAAACAGGCAGTATTTTTTGGGGCATCTTTGATAAAAAGATTGTTAGAGACATTTCATAATGTCATAGGTTTCTGTAATTGTGCCTGAATGTAAAGAAAAGGAGACATACAAAAACAAGTGAATCACTTCTGCAATGGCACATGTGTGAGCAATCTGTTTCTTATTGTAGGTTAAAAGTCTTGATCATTCTCATTGTTTTTGGTCCATTTTGCACATTGTTTATCAAAGGTTAAGTCGTGTAAAGTTTTTTTTTTTTTAAACTGTAGATTTGAATAATGTACTCTTCTGATTTTGTTTCCATATGTTCTTCTACAAAAGTTACTGTTGACAGATAAACTGTTGTTTCCTATATCTAATTTATCTGCATAATGTTGTTTTTCCAAAATAAGTGTATCACTTTTCCCCTGTATCTCATCAACAAAGTGAACACTATTTTTTAAGAATGAACATTTTTTAATGCATCATTCATCATATAACTAACTGTTTCATTTCCTGTCACTTTCTCATCGTTGTTAAGCACTCGTAACTGAATTTATGTGAACATAGCCTCTTTGTGCTGTGACTTGTAAAGTGATTTTGACATTTTTCATTTTCAAAGAACTGTCTATTGATAAAGTATTTTTGCATATTATACTTAATCTGTCTTACAGTTGTAATCTTCACTCTTGTCTTTTTTTCCTTTCTGTGAAGATATCACATGCTTTTTTTTTGTGTTATACAGTTAAACCTTGCCACTCGTTATAACGCCATTTTTTGTCTGTGAAACAGATAGGCCACTATGTATAAATACCAAAAACCTCATTATACTGCCATCCACCAACTTCTGTTTAAGAATATTTATGACTTTTTTATAATGAATACATCTTGTTATACCACTAGCCTAAAATTGTGTGGTAGGAATAGGAAGCTAAACCCTACATTCAGCCGGCGGGTTACATAAATCTTCACTAACACACATGCTCAGTTCACTTCTTTTGCCGTTAGGTCAATCAGTTCAATGTTAACTCCACATTCTCTCTAATTTTCTCATATATATATATATATATATGATCAGTGTTCATTCGTGCCACTTTGCTTATTTGCTTAGCGGATAAATGCACAAGACCCGATTATAGTTGATGAAAATTAACATTAAATGAGTATTTTCTTCATAACTTATTATTTGTAAATTTGATCTTTATTTTGTATTAAAAGTAAAGTGGGTGATCTTAGATTGACATGTACTGCATGTTATAATAGAAATTTAATGACCTAGAATGGAAGAATATTCTCAGCCATTATTTCTATATACCAGCCCATTACTGGTATCAATTTTGTGAGAAGTGAATTGATGTACTCAACTGGTACTAAGTTACCAAATTGTGCAAAAACTTCAATGAATGCTCAATTTGCCTTTCTCCAAAGTGTGAGCAAGATGTTGTTATCAGAAGGTGGGCTTTTTTAAGGAATATATATAAGGAATTAATAAAAAAAAGGCTGAATGATATTTAAGGCAGATGAAAATTACCTCACTAGAACTGTTATTTACAGTCAAATTTTTTTTCCAAAGTCTTGTAGTGGTCTGATTTTTGTTCTTATACATTTACTTTACATCCACAGTACCACATTTAAATGGTCACTCGAAACATGATCGACATCGGGACCCAAGAGTATTGTATGAAACATCAACTATGCTGAGTAGTGATCTAGAAACAACAAGTTTTGTTGACTCAGAAGAAGACACTGCTAGCAGGTATGTCCAAGCACCAGATTTGAAGATAAATTGTAAATGTCATTATGAAGTAATGGACACCTTAATGCTTCTCTTTTTATTTTAGTTTTACAAAGATAATTCTATAAGTTTATTCCTTGTTAAAAAGAAGGAAAAAAAAGAGCGAAAGCATGGTTCATAAGATTACCTTTTAGAAAGTATCTGGTTAGAACTTGTGTTATTTTGTTGTCCATAGGTTTTCAACTGTAACGGATGCGACAAGCATGTCATCCAAATATGGTCGGCACAGAAGGCGTAGGCGACGTCATAGACCACCGCCAATTAGCAGGGTGGGTATCAACAAGGTATCGTTTTCCCGCCCTACTAATCGCTGTTTGTCACCAATTCAATCATTGCAAAGAGTAAAAGTGAAAGATTAGATTTGGCAAAACTAAGATTTTAACATTGAAATCTTGTTTTTCCAAATTAAACCTTTCCTGCTTTGCCTCTGGCTTGAAAGTTTTAAATATGTTTTTGATAAAATACAACTGTTAGTTTGTATTTTATCAATTTAGCAAAGATCAATTTGAAAATAGAGAATTTGCAATGATCGAATATTAGATGTTGTTTCCATTAAATGAAACTGTTCTCAGCTTGATTTGGACAGTTTTGATTAAAATAAGTTTGGTGAACAAATACTTATAAAGTTCTAGCATGTGTAATTAATTCCAAGAATTTTCTTGAAAAAGTAGGTGAAAAGAATTAACGTATAGTTGAAAAATATAAACAGAATACATTAATTTAAAAAAAAGTGTTTTTCTTAAAATCTGGAATCATTTTAAGGTAAGATATGTGTTATATTGAAGTAGAACTAACTTATCTAACAAGAAACCCCATTTAGTGTAAAGAAGGCAGCAGGAGGCTGGGAAATGCTTTAAAAAAAATAAAAAATCTTAGGTTGATCCTGTTGTCACATATTTTCATAGGAAGCCAATGGGAAGGGGAGAGAGTATTGGTTTTCAGAAGAAACAAATTTGGTTTCATTTTGGGAGGGGAGTGGGGAAGTAGCTGCCTCATAATCTGTACAGTTTTTTTTACGACATCAGTGTAGCAAATCCCTGTTGTTGAGTATTCTCTTGGCACATTTTCAACTATCAAATGCACTTTGTTCCTAATTTGTATTAAGCTTGTTTTATTTTTTTCTCCTGATGATCATTTTTATAACATTATAACGTTGTAGTGAGCTGTTAAACAGTTATTTTGTAATGATTTAACGGGTGTAATTTGGTGCATCCTGAATGGAATTTAACAAAGTGTTCATGATCCCTACAAAATTTTCTCTTCAGAGTATCTCTTATCAATTAAAGCAACTTTACCTGTTTAACACCTGTACCTTGCGTTCCCTCTGTCAAATTGCTTGATGAATACGTCTTCACTATATAACATTGAATGCAAACTCCATAAAGATTGATCCAAATGGAGATATGTGTTTAATTTTGTTGGCTCTCTTACCCTTTACTCCATTTGAAAATTCAATGTCTTGCATGCACTTTGCCTTAAGAATGTTGTGAAAATATTTGCAGTAAAGCATGAACCCCGATTCAAAAATCGATCTTTGATTCCTCTCACCTTATTCGTATTTTGTATTACTCAAGATGATGGTTCAGGACAGTGTAGAAATTAATGATGAGATTTTTATTAGGATTCGTTACACCTTTTAAAAGATGTAGATAGTGCAGTTTAAAAAACAAAAAACAATTAAGTAAACTGACATCTTTTTGAAAGGGCTCATTCTTTTCTCTTCTTAGTGTTGGTAACTCATTTCCAATATTACTGATACTTTTTGTAGATACCATTTTATAAGATATTATCTAAATTTACCTGATTTTTAGTATTTCTATAATGAAAATGAATTGTAATGGATTCTGGTTGTGAATTATTTCTAATGCATTTACATTTTAAAACCATATTTTCACAGGCTTCCTCCTTTAGCAGTATAACTGATTCTACCATGTCTTTGAATATCATCACAGTCACACTCAATATGGGTAAGTCATTTGATTTAAGTTTTGGTTTTATGCTTACCACCATATTTTTGTTATAGAGGGATGAAAAGCTTAGTGCCTATTTTCCAAATGCCCAGCAGGTGGAGGAAATACATTTTTATGTCTTAATACAAAATATTTTAGAGATTTCTCATTTTTTGTCAATGAAATCATTCAGTCAATTCTTCCAACTTCATTCAAATGTTTTTTAATTTTTTTTTACAGACACTGTCAATTTTTTAGGAATCAGTATTGTAGGACAGAGTAACAAAGGAGGTGATGGTGGAATATATGTCGGTTCCATCATGAAGGGGTAAGTAGTTATTTTTCTTGATGAATATTTGTTCCTGAAATGAAATTTGATGCTTTGTGAGGAAATGCAGGGCAGTAGGAATTACAAGGTATGCAAGTAATTGTATTTCAGGGATTTTGATTCAAATCTTCTTGTTTTTTATCATCTATTCTCCAAATAAAAATTCATGTTTATTCTTAACATCTTTTACAATTGACGGATTATTTTTAACAGGGGTGCAGTTGCTCAAGATGGGCGTGTGGAGCCAGGAGACATGATTTTGGAGGTTAATGGTATTAGTTTTGAGAATATGAGCAATGATGATGCTGTCAAGACTCTACGAGAAGCTGTCCAAAAACCTGGGTAAGCTTCGTGTCACACTAATATCAAGAGAACAAACTGTCAAGATAAGTAAGCTTACCCTTGTGTTGTAACTTTATGATAGAACTCAGAAGTGGTCCTACAGTGCAATGTGGTAATCATGTTGCAATCATGAATGGGTGCCAGACTTCCTGATTTTTCAGTAGTTTCCTGAATGAGAAAGCAACAAGTTGAAAATTTCCTGAAGGGATAGGTAACATTTTACTCGTGCAGGATTGGTGTAGTTTTCCTATAGCGTTTGTGTGTATATGGGCCTAAGTATTGCAAAAGTATGTTTGTAGTTTTAAGCAGTGTTTTACACTATTCTTTCTCGTCAATTTTTTAAAAGGCGAAAAAAAAAAAATGGAATTTTTCAAGATTGGCAAAATTTTGCCAGTCAGATTTCATGAATGGTAAAGGCTGACCACTGGCACCCATGCAAATTACGTGAAATTTATAGATAATTTTACAGATATTAGAAAGTTCTTTTAAGATATTCATGTATGATTTTTTTTGTAGGATAGTCTTTCATTTACTATAGTTTTCACCCTCTGTATATAAGAACTCTATTTTTTTCTCTAAATTTTCAGTCCCATTGTTCTTGTTGTTGCCAAATGCTGGGATCCTAACCCTAAAGGTTACTTCACTGTGCCACGACAAGAACCAGTCCGCCCCATTGACCCGTCTGCCTGGGTAGCCCACACCACTGCCATGAGGGAACAATACATGGGCAACATTGTGGGCCCAAGTGCTCCTTCCATTAGCAATATGACCTCCACCACATCGTCCTCTCTCACATCTTCTATACCTGAATCTGAACGTGAGTTTATAAGACTTTAAAGAGTCCCTTACCCCCATTTTTTTAAAAGAGAGATTAAATGTCTCTCAATCAAGCAAATTAAACAAAGTTTAATAATAATTGTTTTAAAACATTATTTTATTTTATTTTTCTATGAACATGCTTCTGTTTGTCACCTTTTTTATCTCCTAGTTGATGTAATGAGGCTTGTAGCCAAAAAAAACACCCCAGATCAAAATGAATAATTTCTTTGATTTCGCTTCTTTCTTGTGTGAGGTTTGTATGTGTGTAAGAAGAATTTTTTTTTTTATTGTCAAATCTTTTGGTTTTTCTTTCTAGAATTTAGTAGAATTGTCACCTCTTAATTTGTTTCTGACAGGTTTTGAGGACATGAACCTCACCATTGAAACAGATATGGCCACTGTAGTGAAAGCCATGGCACAGCCTGACTCAGGGCTGGAGATCCGTGACCGCATGTGGCTCAAGATCACCATTTCAAGTGCATTTATAGGTCAGTGCATCCTTCAATCTTTTACTAGCTGCCTGAAGATTGCTTATTTTCAATTAGGGGGAAATCCTTAAAAGTAAAAAAGTTTGTCTTTGAAATGACCCAATGCCCATTCTTTCTTTCAAGCACAACAACAAAAATAGTGTAACAACTGAGTTGGGAGCAAGTTGGCACATTTGTATAGCAATTGATAGTTGATGTTATTGTAAAGAAAAGCTTTGCTATGAATTACGAAAAAAGAATAATTTATCTGTTAATCCACTTCCACATTATCATTCTCATCACCAAATTCACCTATTCCATCCATCATGAATGTAAAACATGTTACCACACCCTTCATCCATTGTTTCATTTAATTTACCTTCATCAAAGCCTCCATTGTTACTATCTCTGAGTCCCAAGTATTTATTTCAGAAACAACTTTAATAGCCGTAAATAAAAGCTTGCTTGTTCCACCAGCAGCAGCCATCTTTTAATAGCTTACTTTCAAAATGTAACAAGAATCAAAATATGCACAGAAATTGTTATAAAAATCACACACTTCTATTTTAAAACAATCGCAGAGGATTATTGTTAACACCAAGTGATGTAGCTGCATTCAGTTTTATTGATAACTGCATAATTTTGCATGTAAAAGGCCTGTCTTTAAACCCAAGCTATAGAGGCAGTTGACCGATCTTCGGTGCTTGTATAGGACAGTGCCAATTACTTCAGGGGTTAACAACGATAAACTGATTGAAGTTGCGATGGAGTCTGAAAGGTTTTTGGCATATGTTGTTATGCGTTGATTTAAAACAAAATTAGTTTGGATTTCCTGTATGATGCCTGTATTGCAAGTGTTCTTGACCCATTGCGTTTGATGTGATAATCACAACATACAAGCAACAATCTCTAATGTCACCATCACACAACTGTGTGTGTTTGTACATTGTTGTGAGTATTTTTACTCAATGCAATTAGTATATATAATATGGTATTGCTAAAATGGTATAGTTAGCAAACTGAAATATGATATTGTTAAAGAAAAAAAATGTACAGTTGAAGTTTAGTGCGGTTAGTTACCACCATTTTTAATTACTTTGCTCCATTATTTCATATCCTCCTATACAGGTGCTGATTTAGTGGACTGGCTATTCACTCATGTGGAAGGCTTCTCTGACCGGAGAGATGCTCGCAAGTATGCCTGTCACCTGTTGAAGGCTGGATATATCAGGCACACAGTCAACAAGCTCACATTTTCAGAACAATGTTATTATATATTTGGAGATTACTATGGAGGTAAAGGAAATATAGCTCAAATCAAAGCTAACCTGATATTTTTTTTTTTCAAGGTTTGATCGTATTCTGAAGTGTTTGAAATTTAATAATGAAAACAAATGGCCCTAAACATCCTATTATTGGTATATTTTGTTCAACGGTAATGAGTTAAACCACACTCACTTATTTTGCACTGATATTTGTGAAAACTGAAGGACATGAATGAAATAGTAAAAATTACAATGGATTTAAGCGTATTAGTTCCAATGGCTGTTAAGTGTTATAGTTCCAATGGATTTTAAGTGTTTTAGTTCCTGTATACAGAGCATTAGCATTAAATTACATTTTTTCTTCTTCTTTTTTTTAGGCCCAACACATTATCCAGGTAAGTGGCACTTCTATGGAGGAAATATTTTGTTTTAATACAACACTTTTTTTTTTTTTTATCGGCATGAATGAACAGAATTTAAGTCAAGGTTTTTAATTTGCTTCATCATGCTCTTGTTCTTGAAAAAATTCTTTTTTTGATTTGTTGTGAATTGCCTCTTTAAAGACACAAGTACCTTCCATGTTTGTCTTTTACATAATTTTTGATAGTAGCATTTCCTCTTAAACATCTTTTAAGGGAGGGTGTCTCTTTAAATTCTTTGTTTTGAATTTTTATGTAACAGTATTAAATTATCAGCTCCTTATTGGCAATATCATATTTTCCTCTCAAACACATTTCTTTACATCATTGATATCATTATCTAGGCACCTAAGAAATGTCTGACAGTAGAGGCAGGTCATATATTAATTTAT
>JAUEKZ010195596.1:0-10393 GCA_031471865.1 Melibe leonina | reverse complement strand
AACAAACCCCCCCCCCCCCCCCCCCCCCCCCCGCGCTTTTGCACACACACACAAACATTGTTAGTATCACATCACGATACTGATCTTAGAGCCTAAAGCTTCTAGACTCGAATTTTCGTATCAAGTCCCCCTCCCCTACCCCCCAATAGATTTATACAATGAGGAAATCACGTTAAAAGGTTTTATTTGTTTCTGTTTCTGTGTGGTTTTTTTGTGTGGTGGTGGTTGTGGGGGGGGGGGGGGGAGGGGGGGGGTCGTGGTGTTTTAATGGTTATGGTTGGTCAAGGGAGATTTTTTAAGCCCTTATTTTCACTCAGTTTTAAATATACCTTTTCTCGAAACAGCCAAGCACATGGCATAACCTTAAAAATCAACATTATTAGTCTTCATATCTATCTACTATCCTAGAAAGTAGAAAGAGCAAACACGTGTCTTGTGTAACGGCCAGGCGGGTTTGTCGGACTAGACTGAGTCCCGGGTTAGAATTCACCCTTCGTTTATCTTCTAGATACAGGCATGAGTGATCTCGAGCTAGAACTGGTCTAGTTGCATCTTCAAGTCGCCTTTCTTTCTTTTATCAATTCTATTATTATTAGTCCGACCATCATTTTACAATCTTTCCTGTGCCTGTTGGATACACGAGTACGAAAAAAAAGTCGATTCTAATTTCTCCCGCCATAATTTGGCGAATGTTGATATTTACAACACTCAATGTGCGGATAAAAAAAAATATCAGCGAAATCGGGCATTTCCACCCTGACTTTCGACATTTTACACCGATAATTCAGGCTTGTCAATTTGCTTTTGTAATTTATTCTGAATAGTAGCTTGATAGCAGCATATAACAATGGGGGTAAGTAAACACAGATTTAGAATGTGTTGTCGATTCGCCATCACGTCCTTGATAGGATGCCATCTCGTTTCTGTTTGACAAAGGGCCAGGTGCTTGATCCCTTGACGTCTCAACTCTTTTCCTAGAATGTGTATCCTGATTTTACAGAGCCTTTGGGATTGTTTCTATGTCTAAGGGTACCGCTTCGGCACTCTACTTGAAAGGATGATTCCTTGTATCAATCCTTTACAAGCCTTCTGACCTGAACTGAAAGATTTGGTACGGTAGCTAAAGCTTCTAGACCTGATGATTAGGCAATCATTTACTTCTAGACCAATGGCTCCGACCCTCTGAAAGTAAACTGGTCCATTGCCTCTAGAGATATATTCGATATAAAACATTTTTATCTAGATAGTCTAGAGTTCTGAAACCCTAACGAGAAAATATGGGTTGGTACACATTTTTACACCCTGTATGAATAAGATGAAAAGTTGGCGCTTTATTGGCAACCTGGGGAAACATGAAAAAGCGCCATTATAGACACAACTGCGTTATATACTGTCGGGTGTGGGGAAAACACTAAGTAGGCGGTACAACAAGATGTATTTAATATATTTAAATCATAATTAGGGGTATATTCTTGGATAAATGTAAGCGGTAGGCGAGAAAAGCGATATAACAAGGTTTCAGTGTAATTTACAGTGCAGATTGTAGACAAAGCAGAAAAGTGTACAGAGTGAGGTTAGAATTTGGACTCTGCCTCGGCACCCGTCGCATGGCCAACAGCTCAAGACTGCTCGCCTATCCACTTAGATTGCATCACCTCTTGTCTTGATCATGAACCAGACTCAATGCAATTTTTCATAAAAGTGCCACTTTTCCACTGATAGCAGATATTCACTATCCACAATATTCTGCTGACCTAAACTCGTCCACAATTAGATCCTCTCAGCTTTTTTTCCCACTGATAGTGTGAAGCTGAATGTTTTAATTTTTTTCTGCTGTTTTTGGAATTAAAGGGTGGCACCTTTGATTTAATCTAGATCTGAAACCAGATTAAGTTTTTGATCACAGGGATATGGAATGGGTGAGAATCGTGAGAAGCAAGTCTCAAACTAGATTGCAAACCAGGCTATCTAAATTTTTTTTTTTTTAAAGAAGGTTTATGCCCAGACCAAGTTCTAGGTTGAAGAGATCACTATTTCTTTATTGTTGAGGGAATCTTCATGACTTTATAGTGTGTACATGATGGCCTTCATGGGCTGCTTTTCGTCTTTGACTCCCAATTGTAATCACAGATTTGAGCTTGACCTTTTTCAGCTATCCAGTACAGTTTGTTGAATGATGGTAGCACTGTGCAGATATCGTTGTTGCTGAAGGCATTCACCTCTCTATAGAACTGAATCTGACCGCTTCAAAATATGTACTTCCGACTTGATAAAATGCAGCCATCAATGATTCCTTCAAAATTGTTTTAGAGCGAGAGTCATCATGAACAATTATCAATTTATTATTTTTCTTTTCTTTCCAGAGAAAATCTGTGAAGTCAAAAGAGAAGAAGATGAGGAAAAAAGAAGTGAGTAACTGCTAGACGTGATGACACTACTCAAATAATTTCCATTATCACCCTGGTCATGCACTAAATATAAAAAACGATGTGAATTTCATGATTCAACATCTGGATGAGGCCTAATATAAATACAGGGCTACAAATTTTACACGATTGTACCTGTTACTTTAACATTTCTTCAGTATATTTCAATATGATATTGATTAGTCTCTGAATAATTTTTGCAAACAATATGAATTAACTTTGTTGGTGTTCACTGGATATTCTAATTAATTAATTAAAAAATTAACATGAAATTGTTCAACTTTGTATTGAAATAGCATTGGGCTCCTCACTGTTGCATAAAAGTGATTATGTTTTAATGGATAACATAGTCATCGCGAATCTCCGGCAGTTACGAAATAATTACAAGCCTAAAGCAGTCTTCTCTCCACAGCTGTTTTTTAGCCTTTTGCAAGAACCCAAATTTGTATGTTTGGGTCATCATTTTTCTGATTTTGTTCATGTGTGTACTTTTTTCAACTGATTACTTGTATTTGATTTTTCAGGAAAATGCAAAACTATCAGCTCAGTGGGCCAAGATTCAAAAGGCAAATGAGGTAGGTCTTTGTAGAGAATAGGTTGAAAGTGGTTAAAAGTGGAGGTGCAATGCCGCCTTTTATCTTCCTGTTGGATACATGGATTAATTTGTTGTTTTGACTTATGTTTTTAACCCTTTCAATGCTACAGTAATTTTTAATCAAGCTGCTGACTTGAAAGATACATAAAATTCTTCAAGAATGCCTTTTCTTATATTATATATCAGATTTCACTGGGCTTACATATGACAAAGGCCTTAAATTTTTGGTTTTTGTCATGTTAGTTAGGTATCAGTCCACTAAAATCTGAAATATCTGGTATAAGTATAAGACCGTGTAAGTTTTAAAGATTTTGCAAATTTCAGTTTGGTTGGAATCAGACGCTGCTGTAAAAGGGTTTAGATGGGTCCTGTAAGGAAATTTTTTATGGTTGAAGGTTGATAGTTTGATCTACATTTTGGATACACTGAGTTCATCTCAATGCCTAGCCTTTTTAAGCTTTTTTTAAAAGTGTTTATCTTGATTGTTGATCATTTAAACTGTTGATGTAAAGAAGTTTTTTTGGGTTTAAAAAAAAATTTAAGTTACTTAATAATGGTAACTGTAAAGAAGATTTTTTTTTTTTTTTTTTTTTTAAATTTTAAATACTTAATAATGGTAAATGAGCTCTACCTAATGTACCATTTGTAGGGAATCTTGGTAGTGGATCACATTTAATGCATTTTTAATGTATTCTGTTTGTGATGAAAGGAACTAGATTGCTTTATACTTTTAAAGGCATTTGGTGATATGATTTTTATTTCAGCTGGAGAACCCTCTCAGTTTGTTTCCTGTCTTCCAAAAATATGAAAGAAATGGGTGAGTTGGAAGAAGAACCAAATCTTTGTCTTTTGCCACATGATGAAAAAGTTATTGTGTGATCAGTTGAGTCTTAATTATTTTTTTGGACGAGGAGGCTTTTTTACATGTTTTGTATTTGAACCATTTGCCTATTTTAACTCACTCAACACTAGAGTCTTATCCCTGCGTTGCACACTCTCCCTAGATCAAGTAGGTACAGTAAGTGCAAACAGTGTTTGGTCACTTTTGAATTTAACACGTGATGTAAGAAATATTGTGGATTTTTTTTAGTGAGTGTAAGCTTTGAATGCTTCTTTTCTGTAAAAATATGCTTGGAATTAAGATCACTCAGCAACGCCAAACGAGTATTTTTGGGTGTGGGATGATACTATTTTCTCTTCATAATGTGATAGGTGTATTTATTGTGAAAGTAAAAGCATTGTCATATAAGAACTTTTAAAGTTGATATTCCAAATGTTTTTATTCTTCTTGAATTTTCCAAGATTATTTCCCCAAAGACAGTATTGTTGCCTTAAGATATGAAATAGTTGACGTTTGAGTAGAGTAATTAAATAGGCATGGACAAGATGGCCGTTAATCTGGCCATACTAAATATAAGCCCTTAACTAACAGGTTTTAAACTAATTGTTCTCTTTTCTTTTCAGTTTATCATTGACATTTGAAACCAAAAAAGTTGGAGACATGGATGAAGCTACTGTTGGATGGGCCTTCGACCTCACAAAGTCAAATATGAAATCGCTGTAAGTGCTAATAATTGCTTACTTTTTTTTTGTTAGTTAAAAACTGGGCTGACGGGTATTTTTTATTGATAGTAGGCTAAAGAGCTTTGAATATTTTTAGCAAATATAAATTTTTAAAAATTTAAAGCTCCTCTTGGGCGTTTTGTCATTTCAGGCCTATGTTGAGTTTGAGTGAAAGCCCTTCTAAAATGTTTGTAAAATGTTCTAAGGTGTTTTTAAGTAGGTAATTAAAATCATGATGAAATTTTTTTGCCAAGATCAACCTCACAATTAGCATTATGTATACAAAAACAAACAAAAACTCACGCTAAAACTAAAATTTTCTGGAGTGTTTTGTCATTTCACTTAAGCATATGGGTGTGAGTGAAAAAAGGAAGAGGAGTAGATGGGGAAAAAAATATGTCAAACCTGTACCATAATATAGAGACCATGTCATGACTTTGGATTTGGGATGAGGACTGAGGAGTAAATGGATGAAGAAACATGCTAGACTGTAATGAGACCTTTTCTTTTCAGTTATGAAGCAAGTGAATGGGGGTGGAAAGACAAAGACAAGAAAGCAGAAATGACAGAATCAAATGCTTGGTACCTACTGGCCAGGGATCAGGACACAAGACCTGTAGCTTTCAGCCATTTCCGATTTGATATGGAACTGGATACAGAGGTTTTGTACTGGTAAGTTCAACTTGCTCATGAAGCTAAAATGAACACGAGAGGGATTTAATTGTACAGTTGGCACTGGATTCAATGAGGTCAGAGGCCCCAATGATGATGCTAAGCACACAACACACACTTGCTTTGTCTTTTTATCCCACAATACTGGCCTGTTAACCACTCCCCACTGGCCTAGTGATCCCCTCTCTTTTTACACAACTATGTTCAAAACATAATAGATATAGGCCTCTTTTACACTTTTTGATATTTTTCATTCTGCTTGAATTTATTTTCCTATTTTTATTTATTTTCCAGCTATGAAATCCAACTGTGCGCTGATGTGCGTAAGAAGGGCTTGGGCAAGTTCATGATGCAGATTCTGGAACTGATGGCTAACAAGTATGACTGCTTCTTCTTTCTGTTAAAGTTTATTTTTCTATCAATAATTGCCCTCATCCCTTTTAACATTTATCTGTTGGTTGGATGTTGCCTGTTTAACCCATTTTTAACTTAATTTTGCTCTTAGCAAAATGCTTTCAAAGGAAGATGAACGAAATCTCCCTGACTCAAGTCTTAGCTTTGTTCCCATAATGTGGAGCGACTAATATGCTCATTTCAAAGTCTTTGGTATGACATCGCCAGCATTTGTACTCACGACCTACTGATAAGGAGGCGGCGCTTTACATATTGAGCACAGAGCCTGTACAATTATGTGGGATTTTTCCCATTTTTCAACTTTGCCTTACCTTTTTCTCACACATAAGCATCAGGTGATAGATTCGTATGACAATTATTTGTCTCATGGCCTTATTACTCCATACATTTTCTTACTTCTATTTGCAGTGTATAGATAGAAATGTCATTGATTTTTAAAAAAAAATATGAAGACAAGCTACAGGACATTCAACATTGAAAAGACAGTTCTGTCCTTATAGAGATTGTAGAAATGTAATATTCTTTTTTTGTAAGGGCATCACCATTATTTTAAAATGTTTTTTTTTTTTTTGGTCACTCAGTCAGTGTCTGTTGATTTAATTTATGAAGAGTGCTTTGAAAAATGTTTTAATTATGTATGTAAATGTAATATTGCTCTTGTCTCTATCCACAGATATGAAATGAAAAGCGTGATGTTAACTGTTTTCAAGCACAACAATGTTGCACAAGAATTCTTCATGAAGAAGTTGAAGTAAGTTACTTCATGTGATTTGAAAAAAGGATATAATTATAAAAGAAGTAAATTCTATTTAAATATCAGTGGTTTATTTACCCTATAAATTGCCATGGAAATAGACACTTATCTAATGAAATATTGGTCAATCAGTTTTAAAAGATCGTCCCAATTTTCTCTCTCTGATGGGAATTTTTCAAATATGCCATCACTTTTTGTATTGCATTTAAACAGCGTAATGAAGCATGTAAGAATCCATTTTTCTGCAAATCACATTATTAAATGTATTGTAATTTAGTTGAATACAGGGTGTATATACATTACTATTTCACGTAAGTTTAAACCAAGGGACAATACCAAATGACTGGAAAAAGGCTAGAATCGTTCCATTGTTTAAAAAAGGAGATTCAAAAGCAGAAAACTATAGGCCTGTGTCTCTAACATCAATAACTTGCAATTGTTAGAACATATAATCCACAGCAACATCATGGACCATTTGGAAGACCATAAAATTCTGAATAACATACAACATTTTTTCAGGCAAAAAAGAAGCTGTGAATCACAACTTATTAAAATTACCACCTTTAATGCCTTTACTTTAATGACTTTAGCAATTGTCTAAATACTAAAGGTCAGATAGACTCAATACTGCTAGACTTTTTAAAAGCCTTTGACAAAGTTGATCATAAAGGGTTACTTTACAAACGAAAAACGTACAGAATATCTGAACAAATTGTAAATTGGATAGAATCTTTTCTTTTAGGCAGAACTCAAACGGTGATAGTTAATGGAATGGAATCAAATGAAGTACCTGTAAGATCAGGGGTGCTGCAAGGTACAGTTTTAGGACCATTGCTCTTTCTCATTTAAATAAACGATATCAATAAAGATTTAACACCTGGGACTGAACTAAGATTATTTGCAGATGACATTTTTTTATACAGAAGAATAAGCAATAAAAATTATTGTAAAATTTTACAAGATGATCTTAACTCTTTGCAGAAGTGGGAGAAAAAATGGAAAATGGAATTTCATCCAGAAAAATGCCTAGTGCCAAAAATAACAAACAAATTAAAGCCAATACAAGAAAAATACTTTATTCACCACAAAATAATGGTAAAAGAAACGAAGAACGCAAAATATCTATGAGTAGTAATCGACAGTAAACTGCAATGGAAAGAGCAGAGCAATGCAGTGTGTAAAAAGGCAAATGCCATTCTTGCTTTTCTTAATCGTAATACATCCAACTGTCCAAAATATATCAAAGAAAAATGCTATATTGAAAAACTCGATAGAGTGCAAAAGAATGCTGCTCGATATGTAACTAATAATTACTCCTTTATTGCAGGTTCAACTAATATCAATATGAAGAACTTAGGGTGGTTACCGCTCCAAGAGGAGAGAGCCAGGACTAAGATAACAATATTTTACAAAGGGGTAAACAGACTTATGGAAATCCCAATTGACCAAAAACAGCGGAGTTTAAGTCAGAGACAAACTAGGCAATGAGATGTTGAATCTACCTCGATCTAATATTGATAGCCATCTTCATTCCTACTTTCCTAGCACTATTAGGTTATGGAACAGCTTGCCAACAACCGCAAAGTCATGAACAACATCAAAACCTTTAAAAAAACGCTTCATCATATAACTTTAAGAAAGACCCAATAAATTATTGCTTTAAATTAAAAAACAAGAAAAGAATATCAAAAACGCTTTAAGAGTTTAGGAGGTCTGTATTCGACCAAGTTGAAATGCGCACTGGCAGTAATACTCAGCCCAGCCGAGTCAGTCAGTTAATTGGAAGAAGAAGAAGAAGAAAAGAAAACTTCCAACCTCCAAGTTGATGCTTTGTAAATGGAAAGTCTTAAATTTGTTTGAAACCTCCATCCATTTTTACTGGTGTGATATCCATAATGATGATATTTATAATGTTTTCTTTGACAGCATTTTTATGTCTGTAGTACTTTCAATAAACAAACAAAGAAAACAGTTGCTAAACACTCTGTTCCCTTCGCTGGTCGTTTACTCCATAGCTATATTGTACATTCCCTCTCGGCCATACAAATAGTGATTTCTTATGCTTTCCTTTGTGAGTATTGCCCTACTCTACTAAACATGTTATTTACGTTGTACCGCCAACTTTATGCTCTCTCTGTATAATGAGGTTTGAATGGTTCAATATTTTTGGTTCTAAACACACTCCTTCATCTACAGTAGGTATGTTGAAAATTTGGTTCCCATCTTATCAGCCTGTTCAAAAAATGAGTTATATCCCCATATTTAATTTAATTTAATTATCCCTTATTTCAGTTATCAAATTGACGAGATTTCCCCACAGCAAGGCATCTATGACGAAGAGGATTTCACATACCAGATCCTCAGCAAATTGACCAAAGCTGGCAAAGAAGCAGCCGCGGCAGAAGAACTTCACGGCGAATGCCATCGTTCCTGCTGTGCTTGATTTTGAATGTCTATGTTCACTTCCATGTCATGTAAATAATATGTATGGACTATTTGTACAGTGGTAGTAATACTTTAATGTTTGGTACAAGCCTGAAGCAACTCCCGGCTATGAAATGGAATTACATGAAATTAAAAATGAGTTGGAAAAGAATTCTTAATTGATTGTATTATTTGTGTGTAGTCTGGAATAGGACTGTTTTTGTTTTAACCAGAATTGGTTGGACAGTCAGAACATGGGGCTCAGGACTCCTGGTCCTTAGCTCAAGTGGTAGAGAGTGTCAGCCTTGGGACTAGGATTCAAATCTGCATCATACCTGAGAGCATTTTAGCAGCTTTCCTGCCAGGCGCTGGGCGTTATAGGAACAGTGCGTAGAGACTGTTTGGCTCTGTTTCAGTTTGCTATACTGTGATTGGGTGAGAAAATCGAGTAAGCCCTCCATTTATCTGTGTCGCAGCACGTTATCTTGTTTGGAGGGCTCCAGCTTCCAAAATTTTGGCAATAATCAACCAAAATCTTGGTCCTTGCTGAGACTTGGACAAACTACATACTGCTACAAGAAAAAGAATTATAATATTGGCCCTTTTCGTAGCAGTATGTCAGGTCGCTCACCCAAACCTCCTATGAATTGTCTTATGTACATGTAGATAATTCATGGATGCTAACAAGAAAAACCAATGGTCTTACTACAGTGAGAAATTTGTAGTAGTATGTAGTATTAAAATTTTTTGCCCAAGGAGATAAAAAGGGACTTGAACCTGGGTTGTTTTTTTTATGAAGACATATTTGTAAATTTCTCTGTGGTATTTTTGTTAGTTTATTTTCCATCCCTTAGCATCATGTAGTGTGGTGAGGACTCAGCTTTCTGGTTACAAATGGAGTAATGGAACACAGTGAAGCCGAGCATAACCAATCACGAGTCAGGATCACAAGACAATGGTGATCAGTTGGCTGAGTGCTGAGTCTTTCATGGCGTTAAGGAATAAGACAATATTGGTCTTGTTCATTTGAATTTGAATTACATATAATTGCCCATACATTTCCTTTTGCCTGTATTTGTTTAAGATTAAGATTCAATGAAATGTTGGTGCATTAGGTGTATGTAAGTTAAAGTTAGTGGGTTTTTTTTTCAAGGGCTTAAAGGCTCTTACTACTGTGTGACTAGTAAGTAAAAGTACATACTACTTACTTATCTTGGTCTACCACCAACCAGATATCATCTCAGTCGCACTCTCTCAGCTCTGCTGAAACCTTGTGCCATTAAGTGCAGATCTGAGAGTCAGAGTAGAGAGCAATGATTTTTTCTGTGCCTTACTTTTCACCCAGCAGAAAATGGGAACTAGATCTCTGTAGACTCTGTGAAAGGAAAGGCAGTGTGGAAAGCCATGGCAAATTACCACAAGGCTCTGTACAGTATAATAATACCTAGTATAATCAGGATTGTACTCCTGATCTTGTTTGTTTGTTTGTTGAGAGTTTTAGGGCACTTGCAACTGCTATGGTCATATAAGCGCCCAGAGGAAAGT
>JAUEKZ010195585.1:0-11792 GCA_031471865.1 Melibe leonina | reverse complement strand
CTGACATATGCCAAAAGCCTGATAATCAGGTTAAAGCTTTTTTTTAATTCGGGCCATACCATGACAAGTAAGCGTGCCGCTCCACAGAGATAAACGGGGTTCTCACTGGACTATCTCACCCAGTCACAGTATGTTGACACCGGGCTATTTTGTCTCAGCACTGTTATCACCATAAAGCTGAGCACCTGTGGGAACATCCGCCAAAAGGAATGCCGCGTCCTTTGTTCGAATCACCAACCTAGATACCTACCTGTTCCGAGGCGAACGCTCTGCCGATTTAAGCTAGAGAGCTGTTAAAAGTTTAAAGAAGATAGACCGGAATATTTGCCAAATGCATTGCTTTCAATTTCATATTCTCTACTGAGTATATAGACTATAGTGCATGATGGATACAATATCAATCATTTCACTGTACGTGTATTGTCCCTGTATGGATTCGTGTGTGTTTGTCTTGTCGTGTGCGCAATGCAAATTTAGGGTGTGTATATTATATCATCTATGCGTGAATGCGTGTTTGCACTTGCATTAGTGTATGAGTATGAGAAGAATTATTAAATTTAGGCATTGTTCTCTAATCGTCATAACCTTTGAGAGTTTTTTCCCCCAGGAATGACAGACATTTCTCCTCTGAAGAATGTGTAATGAGAGGGATGTGTCACTGTCACCTACGAACAAAACTTTCCATGACTGGGTAATTGGTGGTATAGTGGTGGCATAGACCGCCAAACGAAGCTGCTGCTGTCACCTACGAATGGGTTTATGGCTATGTCATCGTCACCCCAGGTTTATGGTGATTCAGTAACGAGTGGCTGTGATTGTGAGAGGTTAACGAAAACAAAAACAAAAACAAGAAAAAGGAAAAAACTGCAAGAAAAAAAAACGCGAAAAAGACAAAATGTGTGTGTAGTTTTAATTGGCCGATAAGATGATACGACTACCACAGAATCCTACAAAATTAAAAACGAAAACAAGTTGAAATTCAAACATTGTTGTGTGCAATAACGATTTACCCAGCATATTTGTCTTGCATCTCCAGCCACTCATTATTTAGAGACGTATGACGATACCCTGCCTATTCTGTTGTTTGGTTGGTTGGTGCTCGGTAAACACCATTTTGACAGGTTATTAATAATGTATCATAGCAAAAAAAAACCCAATAAGTTGAGGGAATAAAATCATAAACTTGCCCCGTGTGTGGTGCAATTTGATGATATGAAAAGGCGGAAATTCCTTCACAAATTAAATTTGCTGCTCACTTAGTGATAAATATAGGACTCTCTCGAATATCTTACCAATTCACAGCATAATGACACCGGGCCAACCAATCTTAGCACTGTGGCGGTGATGACGAGCGACTTGCGAGACCTCAGACAGCTGCTAAAATATAGGTTTTAACGTCTTAGGTATGACGTGGCCAGGATTCGAACCTTCTACCTACCGAGTTCCTGGGCGGACGCTCTACCTCTATCCATATCATATATTATATCTACAGAGCAAATAGACTGGAAAGCCTTTAAAAGCCCTCGGAAAAAGGTTCGCATTTTACAAATAGAGCTTTTACTACAAGTTCAAACAAAATAGAAAACCGGATATTATATAAACGTTATGGAAACAGAACAAAAAGTAATGAAATTGAAAGAAGAACTCGGAGGTTAAAAATGGTTGGTCGTAAACATAACGTACATTACCAAATTCTTTAATCATAACCTTAAAATTGTAGAGTAGTTTGGAGCCACAGATCCGGTATTGCTGTTACATACCTGGTACTACATTGGCGGTATAGGGGTGGCATAACCCGCCAAACGAAGCTGCTACCACCAGCAGCTACAAAGTGCAGAATGGATAACGCTAACGCTAATGGCAATGGTAATGGAACAGGAACATACTAATGTATTTCTTGCAAACAGACTACACAGACTTCTACTGTAACTGTTACACGGTAACACGGAGAGTTTGTTTTGAAAGACTTTTGGAAAATGTACCCTATGAAGTTGTGGGGGCAAACAAAGGCGTCTTGTTTTTGTCGATGAAATAACTACAAGGCGTACTAGATATGTAATGTGGTCAAATGAATATTGCACAATGCCATAACTTGAGTTGGATATGATCAGAGTAAGACAAAGTGAGACTGTACAGGCAGTCAAGTATGGACAAAAGGAGGACATCATATTTCTCTTTACCACAGCCTTGGCCAGATTATCAGATAGAAGTAATCTAGTAGCAGTGGTTGTAGTAGTGTAGCAGAAGCAAAATCAGTCACTCACATGGCCCGTGTTTTTAATCTTAGTCGTTGTTTTAAAATAACTACTGCTTTTGAACTCGTACAGCTGTATTTTATAATCCTCTCTGTAGTCTTCTTGTATGACGGGAAGAGTGTGCAATCCGAGGAATTTGTAGCTGAAAACGTGGTTTCTTCAATAGAAGTTCTAGAGGTAAAAACACTGAGGACCAGTTCGGAATGCGGCGTCGAATGCACAGATATTCAGAACTGTGGAGGGTTCAACTACGACCCTGACGGTGCTTGTGAATTTTACCACATTGACAGTATTCTTAAAGACATTGCATCAAGTAACGTCATTTACAAACTACTGCCAGGTTAGTGAAGGGGGGGGGGGGGGGGTTAAAAGATAACATTGCTTGCAATGGTCTACACTGTTAAAATATTTCCTTGGTGGTGGTTTTTTTTTTTGTATTTCAGCTTTAGTACAAGTTTCTTAGAGGCATGGCGGCAAAGTAAAGCCAACAACATTCAGTTTGATACGTATCAGTCTAAACATTGTACTATACTCGACAGTCTACTGTGGAGGCGCGGTGGCCTAACTGGTAGCGACGCAGAACATAACCCGGGGCACCTGGTTCGATTGCTACTAGTTGCTTCGGTTTTTCCTTGGGCAAGGAAATTTATTCCAATTGTCTCAACCGACCCAGGTGTAAAAGGGGTACCAATCTACAATTTGGGTTGGGGAAAGTAATCTGCGATCGACCAGCGTCCTATTCAGAAGGTGACAACTATTGTCAATTGTCCGCTTCACGCTACAAAAACCGAGATAAGCTCCGGGTCCATGGGCCATTAGGCTCTGAAGGACTTACTTTTTTCACGATACTACTGTCTGTCGACACACATATCATATACAGTTATTCAGTCATTGAAAATATGTCGACAAACAGTTAGGAAAAAGGTCATCTTTTTACAGCGTAACAAAAATGTTCTACCTTGTGTCAGAATTTAGCCGAATGATAAAAAAATTATGCTCTTGACACTTGATTAGACACCTGCATTAATAGATACTTCGATATTGCTTTACCAGGTGTATGAGCACGACGAATCGACGAGTCAAATGATACAAACACAAACTGACACCTCTAGTTTGGTTGCCTCTACTACTAAATACTTGCTGCTACCTTTTTCCAATAACTAATTGTTATTGTTGTAATAACAAAAAAAAATAACAGTAGTAGTGGTCCTTGCCTGTGACAACAGTGGGGATATTATACAATTTTTGAACTCGCATTGGTTTTCGGCATCGAGTTCTTGACCATAGCACGACTTAAGGAGTACTATTGTCAAGAACGAGTGCCGAAAACCAATACAAGCACAAAAATCATTTGATTACACCCCCCATTAAAAAAACAGTACAGTCATCAAAGATTGCTCGAGAATATTTTCAGAAACTGTGCAGATATTTAATGGAACGCTTAATTGCGAGAATATGCAATAATTAGGCAAACCATTTTAATTGTATTCTTGCGCGTTTAATGATGTCGTCACTGTCACCGTCACGAAAGTTTAATGCATCTCTCGTTGCTACGGTGCCAATATACAAGCGTGCATTATGGGCCTGTAAATGCACCTAGCAACCGCTATTTATTATTACTAAAGGGGGTGTAATAATATAGAGTATGCTCCAGACCCTCGGGGAACGAGAATACACGATTGGATAGTGAGGCTCTCTTTTGCCTATGGTTTCATTCAGTCATTGAATAAAGCTTATAAAGCCTTACTTGCTGTTTTCTATTCTAAGATAGAATTATGTGCCTAGACTTTAAATATCCTTAAAAAAACAAACTAAGTAGCCCTCCAAATTTGGCCAAAAAAAAAAGGCTATAGACGTTTTCTGGGAGATTGGCAAAGTGTACTTTTATGAGAGGAGTGAAAAAATGCATTCTTATCTATTCCTATGTGAAAGTCAGAACATGCTTGTGCCATTTAAAGCACTAACTTTTGATATGGCTGTATAAAACGGAAACATATCAAAATGGGCATCGTTATTGAGGCAACAACCAACCAACCAACGAGCTTTCACCGTAATGCTTATCAGGAAAACACGACCTGTATTCTGTATGGAAGTCAATAAGTGTAAGTAAAGATAAATACTTTCGCTGGCCCCCCCCCACCCGATCCCACCCCCTTCTCCCCCCCCACCCACCCCATTCCACCCCCTTCTCCCCCCACCCCATCCCACCCCCTTCTCCCCCAGCGACATGCATCCAACACCCTGGGTTCGAGGAGTTGACTCTGGGTGGCATCAACGTGTGTCTGGGTGGCTTCGTCCATGAGATCCATCAGGCTGACCAGGCCGCGACGCTGTGTGCCTCCAAGGGACAGGGTATGATACTCATGGCCCTCAAGACACGGGCAATGATTGACGACTTTAAAGAAATATTCAACAATAGAGGTTTGTAATATTGTTTCTAATTTTTGGATGTATAAAGTTTGTCTTATCTATCTTATTTTTTGTGTGAATGATAGGATAGACTAGTCATAATAATAATGATGCTATATTTATTGCAATATATCCTTATCAATTGTAACAAAAAGGAAAATCGTAAAGGTAAAAGATAATGATAACAATAATATCCTTGATAATAATGATACTCTATTCTGTATGGAAGTCAATAAGTGTAAGTAAAGATCAATAATTTCGGAATAATATTGCGGAACGAAAATATTGTCATGATAATGGATAATGATATTGATGTGTTTATAACGAAGTGTATCAAGATGGATAATAAGTAAGGTGTGGAGAAAACACTGACAAGTGCATGACAGTCTCAGCAGTAGAATGTGAAAATTAACTATTCTATGTTTGAAAAGAAGAGAAAAATGCTTGATCAATTTGATAGCTACGACGAAATTATACACATTTGATCATGGCATCCGACGATATTGTAACAAAAATCATTGCATTCCCACAGGGTTCCACACAAAACACAAAAGCAGGCACGCACGCATGCACGCACGCAAAGAGAGCAATGATT
The DNA here is from genome assembly GCA_031471865.1 of Melibe leonina. Taxonomy (NCBI): domain Eukaryota; kingdom Metazoa; phylum Mollusca; class Gastropoda; order Nudibranchia; family Dendronotidae; genus Melibe; species Melibe leonina. The sequence continues at coordinate 6,533 of JAUEKZ010195585.1, read as the reverse complement.
ATCTATCTAATTATTTTTTTTATCATTAAAAAAAAAATGGACCCAGGTGAATATTATACGACTCCAGGTTTTTGGATCGGACTGAACGACCGTGAGGAGGAGAACAGGTTCGTGTGGGACCTGGACGGGGAAGCGATCGACGGTAGCCATGAAGTGTGGGAGCATTCCCAACCCAACGGAGCCACAGTACAGAACTGCACCGCCCTGGTCGGGGACCGCTACTTACAGGACAAAGCATGTCACAGCTACTATTCGGTGGTTTGTGAGTTTACAGGAACTCGCTCAGGTCGATAATTCACGGAAGAACATGTACATATCTAATTACAATTACGATGATAATAATGTTCATGATTGATATCACAGTGTAGTTTTGTTAGTTGTTTTTTTTAATGTTCCCGATAATGAAGTGTAATTATTGTAGCTCCTCTTTGTATTTTTATAATCAGTACTTGTATTATTATTAATAGTTGTTGTAGTATCTAATATTTATATAATTCTCAAGAATGCATAACGTAACATATTCATAATTTCCGGTATAGGATGAATATAAGTATATAGAAAAACAAACAAAGAAAAAAAACAACGAGAAATAGTTTTGAAGAAGACCCAAACCCTTTTGTACTTTTCCAAGGGGAGAGTTGTCTTTCGTACCTGTCCCCCGGGAAGGTTGGGATTCATTAGGCGTTACTTCGATTTCCCCGCTGTTCATTAATTAATGTCAAGTCGGCTGCTAGATTCATTCAAAGACAGATATGGCGGCATAGCATGTGACACTTTTTAGACCGACAATATTTCTTATAATTCAAACATTTGGCGCTCAATTTAGTCAAACAATTTGCCCCCAGCTTCAAAATGCGGCTTGCAATTTAATTCAGAATAGACGAAGCTAAGAAGTGACTGTGATAAATATCATTAAGCGCATGCGCTAGAATAGTCTCTCTTCCTGTCTATAAATGCAAAACACTGTTTTAAAAAAGTTGTAACAATTTTTTGAAATGCTTTGAGTCAATTCTGTGAAATAATTTATTCTTGAGTTTGTACGATAGCTGTGACGTAGGTAAATAAATATAGATTTTGAAAACTTCACAATTTAGTGGGAAATTTGACTTTGTTTCTTTTCTTATGAACTGTTGTTATTTCTGTTTCTTCTCATCTGGCTTCACCTACGTATCATCTTAATTTTACCATTTTTTTCTATAGTGTTCTGCTGAACAAGCCCTATTGGTTTGTATTCCGTTAACTCAGTCAGGGTCCTGTCTATTGTACCAATATATTATTTCAGTGGTCATCATCCTATATTTTACATTGTGGCACCAAACTGAAGGGCCACAAGCTAGCGAGAGGGAATGAGAACCTACTTTTGTACACAGAGTGTGGTAAAATATCCTAGAGGGACTGAGAACCTACTTTTGTACACAAAGGGTGGTAAAATATCCTAGATTTTCTTATACCATAATGTGTGAAGTGGGTTGCGAATAACATCATCTATTTGTGTTCAAATGTCATTCTCTCCTTTATGGTCGAGAGAGACAGTTTTTGTTGTTGTTGTTGTTTTGTTTTTGTTTTTGTTTTATATATAAAACATCTCTTTGACAGCCTTTTGAGAGCTGATTTTTAAAATTGAAGTTGTAATGACATAATCAGATATTAGTTTCCGACCCTTACACGGAAAACATCATAAGAGGCGGGTAGTTGACGGGCGCCTCTGGTGGGTGCTACTTCTGTTTCTTATCTTTTGGATTTATCTATCATCTTACTTTTACCAGCACTCTCTCCAGTGCTCACGTAACAAGCATACACACACACAGCTGTTTTGTATCTGTTTGCTCAGTCTTGGTCCTGCTTGTCATCCCAACAGACCTATGGTCATCCCCCATGTTTTACACTGTGGTACCTAACTACAGCGTCACTTGCTATCTAGAAGGACTGAGTACTTTTGTACACAAAGGGCGATAGAATATCCTGGGTCTCCCTGGACCTTAATAGTGTGTTATGTGGGTGGTGGCCATAATCTGTTTGTGTGTCCTGCTTTGTTATTGTGAGAGGGGATTTTCTTTTCCTCTGTAAATCACCTGTTTGTCACCTTTTTTGAGAGATGATATTTTTACATTATAAATCGTCTCTCTGTGAAACGTCCCTGGCAGGGTCAAAGTCTGGCTGTTCTTTTAAATAGCCGATCATCTTTCTTACCTCTGGGCGCTTATATGGCCAGAGCAGTTGCTAGCGCCCAAAAACTCTCAATAAACAAACAAACAAACATCATAAAAGAATACAGAACACGGTGACAAGATCAGGAAATGCAATGAATCATCATTACATACAAGGACTGTGCCTGGGAGTCTTCAGACGAGCTAATGACACTGCACTACATCTACGTGCTATGAGGTGTGCTTCATAAAGTCTGTGAAAGAACACAGTGTCGATAAATAAATAATGATTTCACATTTGAATGTGAAAAAGACCGAAATTGTGGAAGAATCTAGTAGAATAAAAATGGATGGGGCGGAAATATAAATTTGTTTCGATTGCATTGGAAAAAAGGAAAACTACTCCAGAAATATGAAGAAGACTGGCAATGGTTAAATTAAAGGAAAATTTGAAAAGAGATGTCACTTGTCATATATAAAGAAAAGAGTTCCAACAGTACAGCATTATTAAATACAATCGGTTTGGTGTATAAAACCATTAAAATATTTCTGGTTAGAAAGTTTCATGGTGCTAGAGAACTCAACCGTTTTCAAAATGATTCGCATGGTTAGATCTCATAAAAATATAATTATTTCTGTCTTCAATCATTATCCTGTTGTTTTTTTTTTGTCACGTCGTCTTTGATTTAATAACTTCAAAACATTGTTTGGTTTTTGTTTTTTAATTTTGAACTAGCAAAGAAAATATCTCTACGTTCTTCCACTTCTTTATTGTTTCTGTGCATGCTCCGTGAGGTCGAGGATCGGCGCACTGTTTCTATTTATTCAAACTTTCTCACATGCTCAGTTTTTACTTTTTCACGTTCACAGTTACCTCCCTCTCTCACTAAAACATTTACTCATCGGATTAAAAAACAAAACAAACAAACAAACAAAAATAATATTCAACAATATTCCAAAAAGTATCAGGAGACTCAATCCCTGCGATACCTAGAGAGAGGCAAGTCATTCCACAAACGAACTGAAGATAATAATAACAATAATAAATAGCATTTATATAGCGCTCTATCCCATACTAGTATAAGCTCCGAGCGCTGTACACCAAGTACTGAAACAACAACGTAACTTTACACACACACACGCAAATGTTTCATCTAGTCTATACTAGAGACAAAAATCTGGCCACATAAGGAACACTTTCTTAACCATTCAATATAAAGCAATTCACAATCACACAGACTCCTGCATATTTCACCCTAGCATGTAAAGAAGTAAGTTTTGAAAGATGGAAAGAATGCATGATTGGGAGAATTCGTTTTTGAGGCCGGCATTGAGAATTTTGCATCGTGTGCTCTGATTTTTCGTCCGATTTTGTTGATTTTGTCTGAATGTTTGATGATGCAACGATCGTTCATTAGATATGGCTGTCATCAGCATTGAAGTAACATTGAATAATATTTTACTCACTATGCTGATTATTTCATTTTCATCATTATTAATGATAATAAGGATAATAATAATTATTATTATTATAATAACAATAATAATGATAATAATCATTATTATATCATTATTATCATTAGCATTATAGTGTAACCCTTAGCTGGTGATTTTTTGGTGAGATTTTATCACACTGACAGTTATACTCGGTTCAGCCGAGTCAGTTAATTGATTGGAAGAAGAAGAAGAAAGAAGAAGTAGAAAGTTCTAATAATTCAAAATTTGTAGTTGGCGTCGACTTGAAGACATTTTTTGTTTTGTACATGATGGAATGGTCATGTGAAATTTTACTGCAATAGAATGGATAGTTGTCGAGAAAACAATAGTACATTCGTTTTTGTCATTAATTTTTTATTGGCTCAATTTTCTTTCCCCACACCTGCGCACTGTTAGAAACTGCCCTAAAGTCTAAAAAAACAAACAAACCAATAAACAAATACTGAGTATGCTTTAAAACGCCATTGCAGAATGAATTAATGCGATGTATGTGGATTTCATAACACCAGACAGATGCCAGCAATAAATCAAATGGGTCGAACAATGTGGCTAGGTTAGCATCCGCGGTTCCTTTGCTATGATTGGTGGTTACCAATAGTCTGTGATGTCGCCATTTTATGCCTCGCTAGACTCACTACTTAAAGGATCGATGCTCAAATGACAGATCGATCTTCGATCCCCTTTGATGACGGAGGCAGAAACAGGCCATCAATTCTGATTGACTCTATTAGATCTGGCGCTGTCATATCCTTCACAGCTGCAGAAAACGTGCGGGGTGAAAGTGAAAGGAAATACATTCAGTACAGAAAACTGTTCTCAATTTAAGTGTATAGAGAAGGAAAACATGAAAGACCCACTGTTGCGAGTGATTAGAAACATGGGGTTTGTTCCAAATCTGTTGGTCGCGTTGGTGCTTATGACAGCAAACTTGTCCATGTCCGATGGTTTGAAGATAGGGGCGTTCAAAAAATTTCTCGCCCAGTCTCCGGCGGCTACAAGGACAACATCAGCCCGAGGCAACATACAGTGTGGTGTCATCTGTCTCCAAAATGATTTTTGCAAAGGTTACCGTTTCGAGACGCCATCCCTGTGTCTGTTGTATTCCTCTTTGGATGAAGTCACCGATGTCAACCAGCCCTCAACGACTGTGTACAAGCTGTTTTATGGAAAAGGTGCTGCTCATATCTATAAATTATCTTTGTCATTAATTTATCAGTGTTAATAATCATCAATGATAATCGTCATTATTATTATAACAGCCGTCTTCATTTCTATCATAATATCACACTGTGTCGATAATATTATCTTGCTTATCATCATCGTCACCATAATCATTCTCATTGTTGCTGTCACAGATATCATTTTCAGCCATGTCAACCGTAATAAGTTTCTCGATTATCATCTTTTCATGGTTGACAATTCCAAACGTCTTTGAATAACCTATGTCGTAAATTATATAGCGCTGTTTTTGTGTTTTTATAAATTTCTCTGTGATTTTTTTGTTGATAATTGCCGTTCTTGCTCCTGAATTTCCCCTTGAATATTAATTCATACCAGTAAATTCATCGTTTATTGAATTAGTGATTGTTCATACGATAATGGTGAACAATAGTTTAACCCTTTCACTCCTGAAACTGTATGTGTTTTCATACCAGATAAATCAGATTTTAGGGAAATCTGGTATAATAACAGGCAAATCTTGAAGATTTTAGTGTCTTTGGCAGTGAAAGGGTTAAGAACGTGGCACATCAGATTCACGGATCAAGAAAACCAGAGAATCCCATTGTTGTTGTTTTGTTTTTTATTTGGAGTGGGAGTGGGGGGGGGGGGGGGTGGAATTAAAACGAAGAAAGGGGGCCTGAATTCCTCGGGTTGGTATATTGTGTTGTTCGATCAAAATTGTTGCTCGGTCTATAAGTATTTTGATCCTAGAATTTGCCATTATGGTCTATTACTACCTAAGAACTTTTTTCAGTTCTATGGCCTCGTTTCTTGAAAGAAAAATCGTTTTTTCCTCGCCACAACTATATGAATGAAATTTAACCATAGTAACATTGCAATGGCATCACAGCACGAGTGAGTAGAGCCTTGCCACAATCCGTCAGTAGTGTGTTTGTAGTTTTATCCCACCTTGTCCACTATACACCCGGAGCTTATCTCGGTTTCATAAGCGTCCCTGTGGCATCTTTACCGTTGATATCGTTGTTCCCCGAACAAGAAATTTTACATCTATTGCCTCACTTCATCCAGTGTTAAAGTGAGTACCCCCCCTCCCCCCCCCCCCACCCGATTGGTTGGGGAAGAAGTCTACAATAAACCAGCGTCATGTCCAGTTGGTTGCAATTCTTGCCTTTTGTCCACTTCACGCGACAGAAAATGGATCATCATCGGGTCTGTGTGCCAGTTGGTGTACTACTTTTTACTTGAAATTTAACTTCTATCACTTTGGCTATCGATCAGCACTTAAAGGATTAAATGAGTCAAAAGATACCTAAAACAATTATTCTTTTATTGATTTGCAAAAAATAATCAATGAAGTGCAGAGTAGAAAAAATGTGTGTCCAGATTTTTACCATCGATTCATTGAATATCTAAAAGGTACAACATCATAATTGTATCATTTCCTGTTGTATGATGGCTTGTTTATCTGGCGTTGGTCTTTACACCAGCGATATCATGTTTACACAGCATTGTTATGTGTTTTTCTTCTCAGTCGCAAAGGGATACGTGAGAACTCTTTTTGTAGACTTCTCGAGCGCTTTTAATACTATTCAACCCCACCTTCTAGTCCCCAAAATTTTGTCTATGGACTTGAGCCCCTCGATTGCCCTTTGGATCCTCAAATTTTTAACAGGCCGTACACAATACGTCTCACTCACGGACGGTGCT
>JAUEKZ010195551.1:0-24620 GCA_031471865.1 Melibe leonina | reverse complement strand
GGGGGGGAGGATTAGCTTAGTTGGTAGACCCAGCAGTAAAATTATTACCTGGTCCTCCTTACAGCAGTGTCCTTGTCCCACAAACAATTTGTAACATGCCTAACAGGCGCTTGTCTTGTTCTGTATGTTTTAATATACGCTGTAGGTCGGGGGAAATAAATTTGTAAAGTGGTATGAGGTTTCGATTTAAAGTGCTATCTTAAAATGATTTTTATCAATTATTTCTTTAAAGAGCCTTGTGAATTTTTTGTGCAATGGGGACTCGAGCAGGGCTTTTTAAACAGCAGTCATTTTTATCTCTCTTATGAAAATGTTTTCACTTTTGGTTAATATGAAAAAAAGGATAAGTTGTCTTGCATGTTGTTTTTTTGGTTGTTTTTGTTCTGTTTTGAGTGATGTTATGAAAAAGAATGATTCCTAAAGGTTGGCAGCACACTTAGCTGTATATGCATGACATTCTCTCCCTTTAAAGGAATTGTATATTGCATGTTCATTTACTTTAGTATTGTGTAAAATGCAATGTCTTTCTCTAAAATGCATGTTTATTTATGTGTTTCTTGATTAAAAAATGAAGAAGACTATAGCCAAAAATTACTATATCATGATTGATAATAGAACCTTTTGTAATCACTCCTTGTGAGCTGTTGTGATCATGTGAGATGAGTGGAAAGGGGATCTTGGGAAATCATAAATTTAAATTGTGGGTTGTGTGAAAAAATCGTACATTGTACAGGCTTAAGTGATGAAATCACACTGGCAAGGCCAAATTTATATCACGAATTTGCTTTCTACTTGAAATGACAATGTTGTTTTTATTAGCATGCAGTTACTTAAATGCATATTGAAGCGTATTATGTAAAAATTGATGTCTAATATGGATTGATAAGATTCATGAGTCAAATCGAAGCTGCTGTAATCTGTCCTAGATTTAGTGTAGATTCATGTGTAGTGGCTAAATGGCAGTGGCAGAATTAATATCAAATTTAACTATTAGAAAGGTTTTCGGCAGTCCTGAATGGTTGAAAATAAAAATAAAGGAGAAGCTATACACCAGTCTATGAATGCATCTCCTGTGTTGGTATGTGGGAGTGGGCATTTTTCTATTTCATGCTGTACTATAAGTAGGTCATCTGGGTATTGTTATCCAGTGTCATCTATGACCTTGATTGCAAAAGGTCTCTGATATGAGGATTTCTATGATAAGGTTTGTAATTTTAAGACATGTGACATACATACAGACAGACTAAGCTTTATTTGTCAATCATTGATTTATTGTGGAAGAGTAATTTTGTTTCCTAAAAAGCTTGGTTTTATTCTTCCTGTATGCAAAGCAAATTACACACTTACTATCCTGGTTTTTCTTTCATTAATCACAGAATGCAGATTGCTCTAAATGAAACTCGAGATAAAGTGAGACAAGCAAATCAAGATGTGAGTATGGCAAATCACTGTAATATATCTTATTCATTGGTTAGAGATTAGACTATTAGACTAGAGGTTAGACTATTCATTATATATATATCAGTTATATGAAAGTGGAGGAAGCATTTTCATCCGTCTCACCTATCAATTAGGAATCTGCCTGTTTGGACACAATTCCTAAGCCCTATTATCCTCTTTGTAATCAGTACAGACTTACTGTGAACAATTTTATGTAACTGTATTTTTTTCCTGGATTTTATGGTTACATTATGTTACATACTGCATTTCTGATAGAGAAACCCTATAGTTGTTAAATAGCTTACCTTGACAAAGGCACTAATGCTGAAAATGCACATAAATGTAAGGTTCCGAGAAAGATCTGTATTTGTATGGTCAACATTTTAATTGTTGTCATTGAATGAATTCATATAGATTGTGGATCTGGAAGATGGAATCCTACAACTAAAAGAAGACTTGATTCAAGAGAGAACAGAAGCTCGTCATGAAAAAAAGCGATTAAAGAAAGCAGTGGTGAGTACATTTTAAATGGCATGCATCATTTTCTATTCTCTTAGGATGCCACTATTTTCCAAAAACCTACTTTTTGAATAATCCATATTATTGTTATGAAAACTATCGTGTGATCCATCAAAACTAAAGATTCAAAATTAAAGATGAACATTATATCATTTCACTTCCAAGAAAGGTTACATATAAGTTCATTTGGTGTGTTTGATTTCTTTTGCTTTGAAAGTTGATCCAAGCAAAGCAGATGGCTTACATTGCTTTCATTGTGAGTTAAACTTTGTTGTATATTGACTTACAAGCAAGGCTTTTGTGCAGTTTTAGTCAAGATGTTTTTTTAGCTAAATTATGTATTGCAAGTTAATACATGCTCCATGAATGATTAAATATCAAAATGTCTTGTTCCAATTTGTAGACTGACACTCAAACAAAAACCAAAGAACAGAAGGAACAAAATATTGAAAAGAAAAGGTAAGTGATCAATGGGTGGCAATGAATATTGATAGCTATAAGTTATCTTGCTTTGAAACTAAATTTTATTTTCTACAAGTTCAAACATGTCGGATTGCTTGTGAATGTAATGATCAATTAAACATTGGGATTCAATCTATATCATTGTTATATAGAACGTCTGTCCAAAAATAAATCTGAAATCAACACTGTTTTGACATCTATGTTTAAATAAAATGAAATACATATATTTTAAATCTCTTTAAACAAATTTGGTTGAACTACCAAATTTTTAAACACTATATTCTTTTAGAAATATCATTTTTAAAATAATTATTTACTTTCTTATTATGTTTCTTTAAAAAAAAATCAATTTACAGAGAATTAGACACTCATCAAGAGAGGCTTTTTGACAGTGAAGGTAGACTAGACTCTATTCGTAAGGTAAGTTTTTTTTTTTCAGTTCTATCAGTTACAAGATCAAACATAAAATAGGATCTCATACTAGTAAGAAAGGGCCAGGTTTATAATGGCACTGTAAAATGTTTTCAAGCCCAAAATTTTTCTGTTTATTTTATTCTTTTATGGTGAATATATTATTGTTTAAAAGAATTTAAATGTTACCAAGGTGCGAACAAGATAAATGAACAGTAGATTTGGGAAGGGATACCATATGTTGTAATTTTTGCTTTTTTTTTGGATATACCTATATCTTTACTTTCCTACTTTTAAATTTAGGGAATTTGACAATTTTTATTATTATTTGATTTTACAGAGCATAAGGCGATATGAAGCTTCTCGTAGTAAATTAGAAGCAGATGAAAGGGCTCTAAGTTCACAGTTGTCAAAGCAAATGGAGATGAACGAGACATTGTTACAAAAGGGGTAAGTTCTTACTATTGTGACCCTAGACATAGTTGATATCCTCTCATGTGAGCACTTTTATTGTCTGACCCTTGTGTTTTTTGTGAATGAACTAATGTAAGGAAAGGATAGAAGAAATGATAGCAATTCTGTAATAATTTACTTATTTTACTGCTTGCCTGTTTCTAACTTTTAAAAAAAATCATCATCTTCAGCCATATGATTTGTAAGTTTGAAAAAACAATTTCTTTTTGTTTGATGTTGCACAATATAATTTTAAGCTTTGACAATTTATTCAGACTAAAAAACTTTAATCACTTTATATTCAGGAGTGAAATAATGGCTGAGACAGTCAGAGAGCAGGATGAATTTGAAGTCAAGTTGAAATCCATGAGCAGTAAAATAACCACTGTGAGTATCTCTGAAAGTTTGCTTCTAGAGGGCAGGTTCTGTTATCTTTATTGAATAAAACAACGTTGTTGGGTTATTAGTCATATATCTGCATATAAATTTTCTGTTGGTTGTAGTAGATTCGTATGGTGAAAGCCAAAACCCATCCGAGTTTCTGTTGGTATGAGGTATTTCTTACTAGTTAATGATAAAAATTGAGTCCTTCATTCCAGTAAAAATAATTATTTTTAGTTTTTGATATTTAAGCATTGTCTCTTTGTTATATCCCTTTAAAAAAAAAATTCAGTATGAAGCAGATATAAGGAAGGAAATGGAGAGGAGTTCAATGCTGGATCAACGGAGAATTCAACTTTATCATGGTAATTTTGTATTTGTCTGTGTGAATAACCTGTTTCCACATCACACTTTGATGATATTGAATGCAATACAATATGTGACTTGTCACCATAGTGTTACACAAGGTACATCGTAAATAAACTGAGTTCCTCTTCAGTACTTTATCTTTAAAGATTTGCTCTTGCAATTTATTTTTCTTCATTATCAGTTAGTTAAAATGAAAATAAAAGAAAACAAATTGAAAAAAAAATTGACTTTAACCCACTGTATTTACACTTTTTAAAATGGTAACTCAACTCTACTATATGTAATTTGTGCACTGAACTGTGTTGACGGGTATGAATACCAGCATTTTAAAGGTACGGTTTTTCCATACACACAACCCCCCCCCCCCCCACCAAAAAAAACCAAACAAACACAGAAACACCTCAGCAATTTTTAGTAGAAATTGTGAAACAAATATTTCTGGTAATGATGGTAAGGATGTACTATTTTAAAGGTTACTATTTAAAAATATTAACCAAGTTAAAATGCTTCAAATGGCAATGGTAATTTGTCTTTTTTTTGTGTGTAAAATTTCATCATCTTGAAAACATTTTATCAGTGACTGAACTATTGTGCAGGCTGGCCAGGTCTTTTAGTGTCATAGAAGGAATATTAGAGTTAGTGAAAATGATTATTAGGACATGATTTTAAATTGTTTCTATTTTGTGTGTTTAGAATTGAAGGATAAAGAACGAATGCAAGAGGAAGATTCCCTTTACATTGGAGAACTTGATGAACAGTGAGCTGATACTTTTTCCTATAATTTGTATGAACTAGTTAGCGCTCATGTTATTTAAGCAGCAGTTCAATTTGCTATTATCTGTAGAAAATTAAAATTTCATAGAGAATAAGACAGGGATTTTCATTATGTCCATAATTGCATTGCTCACAGAACTGTTTTGTTTTTTTAAAACTCTGAATATGCTCATAAACTGTTTTTCAGTTAAAAGAATAAATCTTATTGGTTTCTTTTGTGTCAACTTTCATAGTTTTAAGGAGAGAAAAGAGTCTGCTCTGGTTAGGTCAACTTCTATAAATCAATGTTTTTTAAAACATTTTTGCAGTTTTAATAATAATGTGTATATCATCAATTAATAGGTTAGAAATTGATCATTTTGTTTGCGATCAGTATTCATTATTTTGACTTTTGAAAAGTAAAAACTTTATTTAATTTGCAGGCTTCAGTCTGTCAAGCGAAATTTGACGGAAAAGGCTGAGGATGTTGGGAGAATGCAAACTGAAAACATTGAAATGACTGAGACAATTGAAGCTCTTGGAGAGTCTCACAAGTAAGGTTGAGAATTGCTAAAAATTGTTCATGTTTGATTAAGCTTCCCAAATTCATTTGTTTACAAAACCTTAACGACATATACAAAATTTCAGATCAAATTACATTTTGAGTAGATATGGAGAGAATGTGGCATAATATGAAATGATGTTCTTTCTCATTTTCTTATTTAAAGGGCTGTCCTGAGTCAACTCAATAAACAAATTGAAGAATACAGAGAGCAGCTTACTAAAGAGCGCAAGGAAAGGTAAGCTCTTAACTTCTCTTTTGATGAGAATTGAAAAAAAAGAGGTAAAAAGAAAGATGTATTTTTTAAAAGCAATAGTTAGGTTGAGAAAAAAGTTATCTTTATTTTAAGTCTCATCATACCAGACATGACAGAGCTTGAGTCTAATTATTGTCTGTCTGATACCAGACTTGAGCTTCAGGAGAGCAAAGATGAAGTTGGAAAGAACTTAGATGATATCAAATCAAACCAGCAGCAGTTCATGTCTGGCATGACAGACGTCATTCAGGAAGGCAAGAAGAAACATGTCCAGCTTTCTAATGAGGTAAACCGCTTTTTCCTCTTTCTCTCTCTCTCTCCTATCCATCCATATGTTTATTCATCCATCTGCCTGTCCGTCTGTCCATCTGCCCTTCTATCCGTCCATTTGTCCATCCATTTGTTCATCCATCCTCCATCCATCCATCCATCCATCTATGTATCTAAATATCGCTATCTCTTTCTTGATCTTTCTGTCAGCAGTGGATTTTTTTTGTTTTTGTCTAGAATGATGCTTTCCATTTTAAGATTAAAGATATCAATATTTTTTAATTGATGAATACTCTCTCTTAACATACCATTATGATCTGTTTACTACGAACTCATTTAATATTTTTTACAATGTATTTTTATCATCTTACAATGTAATGTACATAACTATTGAAGTGTTCTTACCAAATTTGGAAAGGAGGAAAAGTTACTGACTGGTAGAAAAATAATGATATCTTCTTCCTTTCATACCATAAAGATATCTCATAAGCAACCTTGATTGGGTCATCAAGAATTGATGTCGTGTAGGGAACACTGTGCCACAATGACAACCATTCATTTAAGAACATTTTTAGACATACAGTCAGGCTGTAAATATTCCAAGTGGTGTTTTTTACTGTTTTTTTGGCAGAGACTATAATAATAATGATACAAAGATTTATAGAACGCCTTTGCTCCCAAGAGCTCAAAGCGCTTTACTTTACAATGGCGGTAACAAATAGCAACAGATTCAAAAGAGAAATGATGACAACACTTAAGACCACATTCCACGCACACATCCACAAATACACATACACGCATGCATACACACACCTACACATGCACACACGCACACTCAAAAAACGATTAGATCTTAGAGTTAATTCTACAGTAAATGATAGACACTGACGATGTACATTTTTAGATGACCACGCACACACACCCACAAACACACACACACACACACACACACACACACACTGTTTTTTCCAGAAGGGAATTGCAATAGTCGATTCTGCTAGTTATCAGTGAATTGATAAGCATTTTGGTTGTTTCTACATCGAGTTCCTTTCTTATATGTTTTATGTTCTTGATTTTAAAAATTATGGTTTGACACAACTTATTAACTTGAGTGTCCATGCTGAGCTGATGGTCAAACTAAACACAGAGGTTCTTTATAGACTTGGATACTTTAATTTCCGAATCCCATAAAAGGAAATTTGTATGATCAGATGCCTTAGTTGATCTGATTGTTCCAAAAATGGCTACATCTGTTTTTTTGCTGTTAAATTTTAATTCGTTTTGTTTCATCCAGGTCTCAATAGCTTCTGTGCATTTTTGCATGGTGTCCATTGATGTCGCAAATGTTTGAATAGTAATTGGCAGGTATAGCTGGATATCCATCTATCTATTATTGAAAAATGTTCATTTGTAATCTCCTCATGCGCTCAAGCTAGTTAGTATCCTAGAAAAGCAATTATGTTACAAAATACATTTTGAATTTTAATATGAAATGATTTCCATGCAGAGTTCTGTTGTGATCGGATAAAACTTTTGTTTTTATTTTTTTAGGGAGTATCTTTACAGAAAGATATCAAAGAAGTTGAAGCAGAGATCAGCAATATGTCTGAAGAGTTAGACACTGTTCAAACAAAATACAAGGACATGTTTACAGCCATGCAGTACAAAGTAGACAACATGGAGGCAAGATTTTTTTTTTCATTGATTTTTCATTAATCTTTATTTTTTATATTGAAACAGGCTTTGTTCTAGGTCTATCATCATAAAACATATCTAAAAGCTTTAGTTTACCCACATTAGAATAAGAAAGCTATTCAATGAAAAACAAATCGTTTGATGAATATTCATTTATGTTTTTTAAAACAGTCAACATTTTTTAAAGGACCACAGATGGTCTTGGACATATGTGATGGAATCTTAGCAAAGAATTTTGTTGTTTACACTTTTACTGGTTAGAAAATACGAAAATTATCAAGATGAATGGAAGTGTTGGATGTCACACTTATTTGCTTTGATGTCATTTCCTTCTTATAGTATCTTATTTTTTCTATATCTTCTATAGTTCATAAAACAAAACAGCTTGATAAAGAGATAATAGCAAACATATCATATTCTATAGTAATATGAATTTTAAGCTCTTTTTTATTTCCCATTTCCTTGCAGGCAGAAATTCTTTCAATGGAGAAAGAGATTGGAGACAAAAAGAATTTTATAACTGAGAGGACACCTATATTTATCGATCTGGAATCCTTTTTCAGTAAAAGAACCGAAGAATATGATTCAATAAAGAAGAATATTGTTGGTAAGCAGTTTGTTTGATTTTAAGAAGTTTTCCCTGTATGTATAAACTGCACCTATTTTACTAACATCATTATTGTATGCTTTACAGTGTTTCTATTGGCTAAGCGTAGTTCTTTGTTTTGTATGGCTGATGGGAGAAATAAAAGTATATTAAAGAACATTGCTGCCATGACCCAATGTTTACACATCTATTATACAAAACAATAGTGGAAAGAAAAAATTATTTTGTTAGAATGAAAGTGTTTAGATAGTAAAACTCTAGTACGCTTGCACAAGGCGTACCAGAGGCACGGAAATTCTATCGTCCTTTTTTAAATTCAAAAACCATTTAAAACAGTTCCATGGTAAGTAAATTTTTTTTACTAGTTTAAAAACATTGCACAACAAGCAACTGTCTTCTTTACTAAATGCTAAACATATTTTTTCAGCATCTTTGGTAGTTTTGTTGGGGTATTTGAGTGGTAAAAGAGACCAACACACCTTGTATCATAACCTCATGATAGGTGCAATTGGTTATTTCTTGAAAATTAGACAGAAAATAAGACACATGAAGTGATACCAAGTGACTCGTGTGGTGTGTTAGGTCCAAACCTTTTCCATACTTTGATCCAGATGAAATTTCTTTTTAACTTTAATGAATGGCATCTAACAATCTATAAAATGACAAGGACTTTTTTGCATTTTCAACAATGTCTGTAATAATTTATGATTGTGTGTGAATAATTTATTTCATAAAGACTATGTACCGTATTTGGAATGGTCGAATTTTGAAATCTAAATAACACAATGTGATGCTGTGTGCATTTGATGCCCTTGTTACACAATACAGTGTAAAAGAACACACAAGTAAATCTTCACTACTGGTATTGAGATTTCTGATATTCTTGTTCTTACCAAAATAACTTATTCCTTTTCTTATTGATTTTGTTTATCTTTGGTTTAATACTGAATACACTCATTCTTTCAGTATTGAAAAATAAGAAACTGGGATTGGAAGATGCAATCAAAAGAGCAAAGAAAGATAGAGATGGCATAAAGGCTCCTCAGGTAAAATCTAGCACTAAAATTCTGTGTAGAGATACTTTTGCAACCTCAAGGCTGTACAACAATTTCCTTCCTTAAATTTGAATTTAGTATCTTTAAGTCTACAATAACAGAATTGTCTAATGTTGAATATCGATGATTGTAAAAGGAAAAAGAAAATAAAAACTACAAAATGATTAAGTTTTAAATTACAAATGTTATCAAGCTACCTATAAATTAGAAACTTATCAAATAATTTTGTGTTCTATTAGCAATAGTTTAGTTGACCCTTCGAACAAATACTAGCAGTGTTCTAACAACTTCTCCCAATAACTCTTTTCACAGGAAATGCTAAAGAATGATTTAAAGAGTAATCGATCAGCTGTGATGAGTCAGATAAAAAATCAGGGTCAAGAGACACAAGAGCTTGAACAACAGATTTTTGTTGTTGGTTGTCAACTCAGAATGGTAATGGAAGAAAACCAGAAATTTGAGGAGGTAATTCTTATTATTTTTCTTATTCTTTGTGTTATTCCTTATTCAGGAATTCTCTCTCCTAAACTTTTATCAATAGGTATCCTATGTTACAATTTATAAATATTTGATAAAGAATGCTAAGGAATCAAGAATGCTTTTAGTGGTTTTGTTTGTTTGTTTAATATCAATTTAGTTACATCTCTATGTGCAAGTAGTTACTAGTTTAGATTCTTATCTTTTCATTGATTTACAAGAACAAAGACAAAAAAAAAATCCCAAAGATAAATGCGTTTGATTCATTATGCTAAGAAAAATGCTGCTTTCTTGTAACAGGCATGCAAGAAATTGGAACGTGAACTGTCTGATTTGGACAATCAAAGACAAGAAAATGAGAAGATCAAGATGATGGCACAGAGTGACTTAGTGAGACAAAAAAGTAATATTTTGATTGCTTAGCAATTCCATTGTACACATAGTTCCCTTTGCATATATATTGATGATCAAAAGAAAATATATACTACACTTTTGTGCCATTCTTTAAGCTTAATCCAGCGTGCTAACATGTGTGTATGTGTAAGTGTTTGTGTGTGTGTATATGTGTGTGTGTGTGTGTGTGTGCATGTATGTGTGAGTGTTTGGTTGTGTATC
Organism: Melibe leonina; assembly: GCA_031471865.1. NCBI lineage: Eukaryota > Metazoa > Mollusca > Gastropoda > Nudibranchia > Dendronotidae > Melibe > Melibe leonina. Next base: position 14,295 of record JAUEKZ010195551.1, on the reverse strand, counting down.
CATATGCGTATAAGTGCAATGTGCACATGCATCAGTGTGTTTATATATGCATGTATCCTTATCTGAATGAAAGTACCTATCAATATAAATAGTGTCTATAATTTAAGTCTTATGTAATAATGCTACGTGTGTGTCTGTGAATTAAACCTTTTTGTGTGTGTGCATGCATCTATGCAGGTGTGTGCTTAATGTGTATAGTATGTATGTGTGTATATGAATGTATATTTTTGTGTGTGTGCAAATATTTTGTGGGTTTTCTGTCATTTTTTGCATATATGTCCTTGTGGTGATATTATGTATTATTCCTTATTAGGTGTATGGATCAATAAAATATATCGCATGTTTATATGTCATGAAAATCTCTATGTTATTGAATATATCACTCGAAATAAGTTGAAAATTTCTGCTTATAGAACTTCTTTTGTGTAGTGTAAAATACCTAAAAGTTGACTCGCAATTGTTATGATATCATTTTGTTTTTCTATCAAATTTCACTTAGAAGCTATAGTAGACTCACCTATCTGATTAACAAAGAAATTTTATTGTCATTTTTTGCTCAACCTTTTGCACAGGTGACCTTGTAAGAAAATGGAAAACAGACAACATGATGCAAGAGGTAAACATAATGTATTTTTTTTCTTCACAATAACAATATATTATCAGATGTTGCTACTTGAAATAAATCATATGCTTTCAATCATTTTATAATTGTTTTACAGAGATTTCTTGGTCTTGTTCAAAATTGATTTGTTTCTATCAATAATTCTCTAGTTTTTTGCTTCAAGAGACGAAGCAACTGCTGAGGCATTTGGACGTTTGCTGACAAAAACAGAGAAAAGAGAGACAAAAATTGATGAAATCACCTTGAAACTGCGAGGTGAACTCGAAGTTTTGTCAGATTTCCTTGATAACATTGCAACAAGAAGGCCAGAAGGTAAGCTTTGAAATTTTTTTGACACTTTTGTATTTTGTTGAATCACATCCATTTTGTTTTGGGCACAAAATTCCTTGTGTGTTGACTTTGAAAAGAAAAGATCCTATACATCTTGATATTCAAAAGAAAATGTTTGTTTCACCATCAGTTGAGTATTCTTATTTTTCAAAGAATTTTGGCTAAGGATTTGAATATATTTTACTTCAGTAAGTCAGAAAGATAGTGTTGATGTGTGTTGTTTGAGTTTGTTTTAGTGTGTTGAATTGACATGATGCATGTCATTTTTTATATCGTCATTTAAATATTTACAGTCATAGAAAAACAGAAACACTCAAAAATTAATTACATTTTCCAATTTTTATCCTTTTTGGTCAGAATATAGCATACTTTCAAAGAATGGAGAAAAAAATTGAGACAATCAAAGATGTACAGTTTCTTTCTTAACCTTACTAACTGTGCGATATACCTTTACTTTTGTTAAGTAACTATTTTTTGTATGAACCATTTTGATGTTTTTTCTCAGAACTCAAAAAAAGGAAAAGGTAAACTGCTGAAATGATTTTTGTTTTTGATTTCTACCTTTACTGCCCTTGTTAATTATTTTTTTCTATTTTTGTTTTCATGCATGTATGCACATGTTGTCAAAGTTAGATCTAGCATGAAAAAGCTTTCACATTCTAATTTAGGCCCCATGTTAAACTGTTTCATTCTGATAGACTGGTGAAGCAGCTTTAATGATGAAAAGTTCAGTTTTAGCAAGAATGATCTGCCTTTTTCTTGATATCTGATAGATGTTTTATCAGATTTTCTCTCTCTATCTTACTCTTCTTATCTTGTCAGATTTTCTCTCTCTATTTTCCTCTTCTTATCTTGTCAGATTTTCTCTCTCTATCTTCCTTTTCTTATCTTGTCAGATTTTCTCTCTCTATTTTCCTCTTCTTATCTTGTCAGATTTTCTCTCTCTATTTTCCTCTTCTTATCTTGTCAAATTTATCTCTCTACTTTCCTCTTCTTATCTTGTCAGATTTTCTCTCTATTTTCCTCTTCTTATCTTGTCAGATTTTCTCTCTCTATCTTCCTCTTCTTATCTTGTCAAATGTTCTCTCTCTATTTTCCTCTTCTTATCTTGTCAAATTTTCTGTCTCTATTTTCCTCTTCTTATCTTGTCAGATTTTCCCTCTATTTTCCTCTTCTTAATCTTTCAGTGTGTACCCTTTCTCTTTCTTTTTTATCTTTTAAACTCTACTGATTAAAAAAAAAAAAAGCACAATTTTTAATGTCACCCTTCTCTGTAACCATTGTAAAGATTACATGTAAAGGAAATGTGTCTAAAGTAGTTGTTCTGAAATTAGCAAATTTAACATATTTGGTTCAGCGGTGATATGACTTCTATTCTAGATAAGTTAAACTCTCCTTTATTCTTTTATTCTTTCTTGAAAACTAGTTGCGAATCTATTATTGAATGAACATCCCTTGACTTCCTTTTTTATCCAAAGTTCCTACCTTCACTTGTTTGTTATTGCATATCAAGAGCTAGCTGTGTGTTCCTGGAAAATATGGCATGATTTTCTTCTTCTCCTTCTCCTTCTTCCGATTAACTGACTGACTCGGCTGGGCCGAGTATTACTGTCGGTACACATTTCAACGTGGTCGATTACAGACCTCTTAAACTCTTAAAGCGTTTTTTCTTCTTAAAGTTATGTGTTTTAAATCCTGATAACTCAATGGATGCATTCCATCTCCATTGTTATCTTTTATCTCATGGCTTTTTCAAATTTTAGCTTAGTCTCTGTATGAATGACAAAACGTTTCACTTTGTAGTTTTATAGTTCTTGAGCATAGTGTCTTCTAAGATAGTGCCTATTAAATAAGCGTTTTTTGGATATTTTCTGAAATCAAGGAGAATGAAAACATCTCGAAGTCTACCAAACAACTTTTGCACTCATCCAGTTCATTATTATCGTTATTAAGACAAACCTTGTTATATCCCCAGCATAATATCAATAAATACAGAGTTACTCCGGCACCTGCCAAAAACTATACCTGTTGTAATTGTAACTTGCCTAGTGTAATTACTTCTCCTTATTCTGCTTACCTGCCATAATAAACCCAATCAATAAAAACACCTGTTAAATAGGCAATAAAACACTTTGGGTGGGTCACTTTTCTGTGGCCCCAAACACAGTAAGTTCTTTCACCCTCTCTACCAACACTCTACACCACTACACATAGCATTTTTGTTGTACAGCCAGTCTCGTCATACCACTACCAACTTTATGTTTTCTACATACTGAATTTTTAGTGTTCAGGTATTATGATATTATTTGTAAGTAAATGGAATACACTTTAAACTGACTAAATGGATTGATATTTTTAGAAAAAAGACTTTCTCTGATGAATCTAATAGACAAGAAAGGATCAGACTTTTGACAGATTGTGATCTTGTAGCAAAGTTAACAAAGCTAAAAGTAGCTAACATCTTACTCTTACACTAGATATTTGTAGTTTCATTTTGTTAATTAATTGTTTTTTCTGTGTTGACATTGTATTTCTCCTATGTTGAATTCAATTAGAACTTATTAATTTACCATAGAGGGGCTAGGTTCACTTAGTTCCACTACCCATTGCTTCTTTTCTTTCTCTGTGTTACCTGAGATTTTGTTGGCAATAAGAAGCAAAATTAGATACATGTTTCTTACATCTATTGTAGGAGTAGGTCAGCTGACCACATTTGCATCATGATAAATGAAATGCAACAGTAAGCTCTATAAAAATTAAAAGCATCAAAATTATGTTAACGAGACTCCCCTTAGCATTAAAGACATAGAAATATCTTCTTCAGTAACCGAGTCAATTTGAACTCTGGCGATAATGTTTTCATCCAGATATTAAAAAATTAGGCAGTGATAGACTAATCTTGCTAATAGGTACAGCAATTTTTAATCACAAGAAATGTTTTCTGAAAACATGAAACAGAGCTTGAGTCCCTAGTATGCCTTTATTTCATAGTTCTTAACTTATTTTTATCTCAAATGGATTTTTTTTCACTTCATTCTAGAAACTTATTTTCACTTCTTTCTAGTCCAATGTTTTCCATTCTGAATCCCACAAATAATTTGTTTCCTCACAATGAAGACTGAGAGCAACCACTTGTCAGTTCATTCTAAACATTTTCTATCAAATCGATGGATGTGAGTTTTATTTTAATTTTTATTGTATCCTATGTTTTAATGATTGCTTAGACCGGAGGTTGTGTCTGTATAGGATTTAAAAAAAATCAATGTTTGGTTAATTCTTTCTTAGCAATACCACAATGGCAATGACTATGATTTGTCATTGTACAGGAACACATACAAGTGTGGTGGAATGGGCTAGACCTATTGTTTATATTGCATTTCTTCCAGTATTTCGGCTCTGCAATGTCGACTTTTATGCAATTCAAGTCCCTTTAATCTGGAGCCTTTCAATTTCATTTTAAAATCTATAATTTCTTAATGAAACTGATTTGTCTTTAGTCTCCTTCTGTGAGAGATTTCAGGAGATGAACGAAACAGGATGTTAGGTATGACACTTGAATCTTTTTTTTGTATTTAAAACAGAAATAAGACTACACTTTATCATTTAAACACCCCTCTCCTCATCTTCCATAGGAATTTGAAATTTCATTCAACGAGGCTGAATCAAGCTAATAAATTTTGTTTTCAGATTGTTTATAAATGATAAAACTTCTAGTCAAAAGAGAGATAACTGATCTGATTTCAGAGACAAGCAGAGGAGCAAAAAGCATTGGAAGGAGCGAGAGCAAACTATCCACCATTCGGATGGGCACAGCAACAAACAGAACCCTTACCCCACACCGCGACACACCAAGCCGGCTGGTATCCCAGCTGTCCCAGATAAAGTCAACCGATCTAAGACACAGCCCTGATTCTATGAGGTAGGTACTTAACCAAATGTTAAAGTGAGGCATATCACTTGTTTGTTTTTTTATAATTAAGCCTTTAGACCCTACTGACATGATGACCTGGAGTCTATGAACCCCGTTTTTTTCTGTAACCTTTAGCAAACTAGGGGCAATGATTGTCACTCTCTGGACAAGATTATGTTTTATCACAAATTTCTCTTCAAACCAACTGGGGGTTGGTCCCTCCAGGCTCTGGGCAGCACACTACTAGTTGAGCCATCACGACTCCTTTTTGAAATTAACATTTTTTTTCATTTGGATATTAAAGGAAAATCCATTATCATAATTCCTTCATGATAATGCAAGTAGGTGCAATGTTACCAAATTTTTAAATCATTTTGTGTCAATCTCCTTATGGAATTTAATTCTATTTATAGATATTTGAAAAAAAAAAAAATTCCTTAATCATCTCACACACTACACACATTATGGCATGTTTAATACATGCTTGATAAGATAAACATAACTTGCATAGAGGTAGTTAAAGAAAGACATATAGAGATGTGTCTGGTTGTGTATGTGAGGGGAGATTATTTAGGGTTTTTTTCTTCTTTAAAAGTAAAAGCTAAAACCTTTAGGAAAATCATCAATGTTAATAAAGAGGAGAGATACTTGGGCACAGTTCTGATACAAGCAGATAACAAAGGTCAGTTTTCTTTTGATAAAAAAGTTTAATTAATCTACATAACTAATAAATGTTTCTCTTTAATTGTCATTTTTTGTTATGCCCAGCATTTAAATGGAACTCATCAAATTCCTACTAAAGACATTCCAAAGTTGGGCTCACTATATATTAGTCTGCTTGCACATTTTAAATAATTAACCATAGAGATAAGTAGATTTTGTTTTTACATTAAATACATGCATCCTCTTTTAATTTGTGTTTGGTTTTTAGAACTTCCCGCAGTCGACAAGATGGTATTTCTGAAAATGGCTCAAGGGCAAGAGGCAAATCCCCAGCACAAAAGTTGCCGTCTCCTCCAGTTTCTCATCTCCTTTTACCACTAAGAAAATGAACTTTTTAAGGCATAATAAAAAAGTTAAAGATCTTTCTTCTTCTCAGTCTTGCCCATCTCTTTTGCCACATGGGAGCTCATTTTAGAGGGAGGATGAAAATATAGTTATAATATGCTGAGCTGATAAATGGAGACAGTGTGTTTGATAATAAACAAGTAATGACTCAATCATAGGGAATTATCTTGACTGCCAGCTGCAGCAATGACTTTTAAGAAGTGCTGCTTAGAGGTCAAATTCATTTCCCAAAAAATATTATTTGTGTTATATTATTCCCTCTTACATCATGCCAGAATCAAAATAATTTTTTAATTCATGGAGAGAAAGAATCCACAACCACTGTCAATAAATATCAAAGTAGGGAAAACTTTCTAAGCTAATTTAAAAACTAGCTTTCACTCTTTGTCTTTGACTACTGTAAAGTTCCCATTAAGCACACCAACCGTAACAATATGGTGATTAATACATAACCCTGATGTGAATGAAATACTCCTTTCATGATTTTGTATTACACAGACTTCTGCCAAAAAAATAAAATTAAAATGCCCCCCAAGTGCCTTTTGATATGTTATGACATACTTGTAAAAAATATCTCTTTCAAACTCTGTAAAAAAACTTTAAGAGTCTGATTTGATTCAAACCTCTCAATGACGAAACATTTAAATGATTTAATTTGTAACATGTATACTGTGATCATAGGCATTAGTTAGAAAGTTTTTGCCTCACTTTTAGTAAATGCTCTTGTTCTCTCTAGACTTGATTACTGTCATTCCTCTTATATCAAATATCCCCCAAAATGTTATTAAGTGTCTCCAAAAGGTGAAAAACCTTTGTGTAGTTACGGTGCATATGTGTAACCTATTTTGGTTGTTGTGTATGCTTAATGTGCACATGTTGGTATGAGCGTGTGCCTGTGTGTTTATGTCTGTGAGTTGTGTGAGTCAAAATAGTTTTTCCTATTTTTGACCATTCATTGAAACTGTACACAATTCTATTACAGTGCAACTTCCGGATGACGACATCGCTCGGGACCATAAAATTATGTCATTATTCGGAAATGTCGTTATTTTGAAGTTTCCAAGATGGCGCACATTGGAGTGTGGTAAATCTGTCAATGAAACAATGTGTTGTGCTAGTTGTCTCCCACGAGTCACTGATTCGTAAAATGTGTTTTCCCGTGGTCAGCGCTAATGGATCACCGTCTCTTAGCGTAAACTTATCATCAGCCATCGATAGGCTGATGATGTGCATTCCTATTGGGGGGTTGCTTAACAAAATAAAGCAATTTCATTGGCTGATTGATAAAGCGATCTGATAGGCTATGACTAGTCTTTTCTAGAAGATCTTATTGGAGAGGAAAAACAGCAAATTATTGGCTAAGACACAGGGTCAAACGTCAACAGTTGCAACCTCGATGTCGTTATTAAGAGGTTTTACTAAAATGTGTGTCGCTATTTAGAGGCTTTTATTGCTAATGTTATATAGCAAAAAAATCAGGACCAGAGGCCTATGTCGCTATCCAGAGAATGTCGCTATTCAGAGATGTCGTTATCCTGAAGTTGCACTGTAATTTTTTGCACTGTAAAGTGCCTCGAGCCGGTAAATCATGGGGTAGGGCGCTATATAATATCTATTATTATCATTATTGATGACAGTTGATCGAGCGCAATAAATTCATCCATGAAAATGCACTCGTCACCATTTGCAGCGGGAAATCTGTAATTAGGCGTTGTGTGCACATGCAGACCAATCCTTTTTGCATACTTTCATCTTTCTCTTTGTAACAAATAAATCTTTTGAGTCTATTTTCTTAGACTTAGAGGATGGTGCAATTCTTATTCTTAGGGATTATACAGTATTAAGACTTTTCAAACATTTTTCTTTGAATTCCATCACCCCATTTTATCTATTACAAATTCAATTCCAATAATAGGGAGTAGTTATTATACACAAAGGTGTAGTGTTGTAGCCTGGTGCCTAATGTTGGTTTAAACTAAAGGGTACGATGGAGTAGGTGTGCTTTAAAAAAGAAAAAAGCAATATAAAGTAGTTTACACTTAATTGAATTTGGACATTGAGTAAAATGAAGCTATCTCTGGAGCTTATTTTGTATGTACATATGTTGTTGAAATTGACAAATAAAATATTTTCTATTTCTTGAACTTCAACACTTGTGTCTTGATTTATTTTTATATGCTTATGACACTTTTGGGGTACATTACACGGCTAATATTACTATATCAGTGTCCAGGTTTGGGCGAAAGGTTAGTTCAAAGAGCAGCCAGACTTGGACCCTGCCAGGGATGTTTCACAGACAGAGGATTTACTCTCAAAACAGTTGACGAAGAGATGGTTTAGTTTACATAGAAAATCTCTTTTTGTTTGTTTATTGAGAGTTTTAGGCCACTTGAAACTGCTATGGTCATATATGCGACCAGGGGTGAGTAAGATGATATGCTTGTTAAAAGAATAGCCAGACTTAAACCCTGCCAGGGACGTTTTACAGAGAGATGATTTACAATTACAAGGGAAAAAATATCTCTAAAAAAAGATGACAAAGAGATGATTTAGAGGCCAAAGTGCAGGAAAAAGTAAGATGATCGGTAAAACCAAAACAGAAGTAAAAGCCCACCAGAGGCACCTACCAACAAGTACTGCAAGTGTTATGGTGCTTCAAAAAGATACCATCAGCACCCAGTTAAGACAATAGAATAAGTTGAAAGTGTAGACAGGCGCAGATCAGTCCCAGCAATGAGGAGGAAATGTGAGTGATTGGGAAGACAAAAAGATAATGAAGGCAGACACACATGTTTTTCAGTACAATTTTTTATTATTATTATGAGTTGCACTCTTTTTTTTCCATACATATTATTTTTACAAAAATGTACGCCCTACATAGGTCAATTTTTTTAATTATTAGATTAGAGTTAAGAATAACACCTGAATCCTGTTATAACTATAACAATAATGAAAATTTACTTAAATGAAATAGAAAATTATCTAGTCAACAAGACATATATTCGGAATATTACATCAGAAGTGACCTGATACAGTGTATATGCAGTAGCTTTGGAAACAAAAGACAAAAACAAATCACTCTAATTCTAATTCTCAACCTCAGATTTGACCGCAGGAAAATTGGTGAGTTGTGAGTCACTTCACTTTGCTTAATTATTCAAATGAACACATCTACTTAAACAGTTATCATCTTCAGTTGCACTATTTTCTTTGACGAAATTTCTCTTACTATATGTATTTAGCCTTAAATAAGGCAGGTTTATTGTTATATTAAAGCCATTTAGATATGAACTAAGATTTGTTTAATTAACCAAAAATCCAAGATGAGTACAATTTAATAGGTATCTTTTGAACTAATTTAACCACAAAACATATGTCACAAGGCACAATACTACCATTCTATTATTTGTTTCTTGCACTTACAACTGCTATTGCTATGATCTGAATCATCAGCGGTCGGGGGTAAATAATATGAAAGGCTAGTAAAAAGGACAGATTAGGGACGTTTCACAGAGCGAGAGATGATTTACAATTAAAAAAAATATATATATAAAAAGGTGACAAACAAATGATCATCAATGAGAAAAAAAAAAGATCACCTCTCACAATCACAAGGACACACAAACAGATTTTGACTACCACCCACATCATGTATTTCGGTCCATGGAAACCCAGGATTTTCTACCACTTGTTGTGTACCAAAGTACTCTGTACTTAGTGACTGTAGTTAGGTACCACAATGTGTTAAACATGGGAGATGCTGACCATATCTGTTAGAACAACAGTCAAGACCAAGACTGAATTAACAGATAATAAATGGCTGTGTGTGTATGCTTGTTAAGGGAGCAATGGAGAGAGTGCTGGAAAAAGTAAGATGATAGGAAAAACAAAGAGTAGAAACAGAAGTAGCACCCACCACAATACCATTAATACCCTTGATGGAACACCATGTTTTGCTGAAGTGGCATGTCTTATCAGTCCCTGAAAAGGAACAATTCAAGCAAGGCAGCATTGACTTATGATGCAATTTTCTTCTTACACAAGTGATGGGAACAGGAGCCCAAAGTTTGCAATGGCCGTACTAAAAAGGAAAAAAAATTAAATGCAACAATATTTTCTGCAGTATTTAAATAGGTACATCAGTAAACAAAACCCTAAGGCTCAAATCTTTACAATCCATAGCGAAAAAAACCCATTTGATTCCTAACATGTTGAGGCCCTTGCTATTTGATCACATGGTGATGACAAGGGTTGTACTTCAACAGTTATTTGAATTTTTGGCAAATCATTACAAATCTTGGTATTCCAGTTTACAAACACAAAGAAATAAAAAAAACTCAAAATAAGTGAGAGTAAATTTGAATTTGACTCTGAGCAGTTACAGAGAGGAATTTAAATTTGGTCAACCACAAATTTATTCAATAAACAGTTATATAAAAATATGAACCTAAATCTGAAGTAATCACGGAAGGACAACAGAATCTCAAATCTATTGCACAGTCCATGAAAAATTGTGCTTTGGAAAGTTTGATTCCTTAAAACAAAAACATGATATATACAACGTGACAAGATAAATATAAATAAAGAAAGAAAATAGACTAAAAAAAAATAATGCTACATCAGAAACTGTCAAAGAAATGTCAAAATCAAGACGTAAAGCTGCATAATTTTTTCCAATCTAAAATGTGATTTAGAAAACTGTAAGTACAGATTTCAGAGACTTAAAACAAATCAATTTGATTGCGGGACTTTATAGCAGACCATTTTCTACATTATCCTGATGGAAATTCCTAAGCATGAACTTGAGCTTATTACAAATTTTCACCCAAACTGATTTCTATTTCCCTTTCGAAATGATTTAAAAAAGAAAACATTGTATTTACATGGAATGTTATGTCCCTTAACACTGTCCAGCAAGGTCAACTTGATAAAGGATGTATTGATGTATGTTAAGTTATTTTAATTTCAACTTCTCAAACAATTTTAACTGGGAAAAAAAATATGCTTTTCCAAAGATAGATTTAATATATCAATTACATTGAACTGATCATTATTGCAAATTTAAACCTAAGCCCTTCATTCGCAATAATCATGTGTTAAGCTTTCATTTCCAAATAAACTATTTTAACCATACGGCTGAATTTAAAATTCCCACAAAGTTTAAAAAAACAAACTCACAATAATTGCTAGCTTTGCCAGCAAAAGTTTGGGACATAAACTTCTTGATATCTAATGGATAGATATATCTTTAGATTTCAAACCCCATGCTTCTCAAATCCTCAGAGAGAGAGGAAAGGTTCGATGAGCAGTGGCTCTGAAAGAGTACACTATATCCTTCATCTGAATAACACTAAGATACTTAAAAATATTTTTAAGCCTTTTAAGCCCATTACTTCACAACGCTCCACACCTCAACTCTCCTGAATGCGCCCTTTAAATTTTGACCTTATTTTAGAATGAAATTATATAAGCTAGGACTCCTTCATTAATACCAGATGAAGAGAAGGTGAATCTACTCAAGTGTATGGGAAAACATTGCCTTAGATGTTCTCATTGATTTTTGAAATATTTATAGACAAGTCTTTTTCATAATTTGTCTTCGTATAAAACTGATATTCCATCTCAGTTGATTCATGCAAAACATATGCATATTATATAATGATGATACACAGTTTAACAAATTGGAAACCTGATGTTATAAGAGATTTAAAGGTAGTGTGAGAAGAGACGCCAGTATCAGGTTTTATGCTAGTGTGTCTCTTTTTTGGCAAAGTTATCTCCTTGTGCCTGTCAAGATAAGACTTTTAGACTTAACTAGCCTTGTCAAGTAACAGATTTAAGCAATAGACTGAATCTATAATTCCAAGTTTACAATAGACTTTGCATAAAGGCAATCCTAAAAAATCCTTATGAAAAGAGATGAATACATTCTATTCAATTAAGTGACAGTGACACATTTGAGTCTCACAAAATAAGAGAGCACCAGAAAAATTTCCTCCAATTTAAATTGTGTTTTTTAAATACAATTACAAACATCATTTTTTTGCCAGATAGAGATTTAATCTTGGAATTTCCATTATCTTGTCGGAAAAACATGTTAAAAGCTAGTCTTTAAACAGTTGATGAAACCTGATGGTGAATGAGATGTAAAAACATGTCCGCTGGGTGAGAAGAAAATGATTTCTATAATTGTAGAAGACAAAGACTATATAAATATCACAATGCTCTCACACAGCCAATACAGCATTTGTCAAATCTCCCATGAGCCTTTAAAAAGTTTTGATCAATCAAAATTATTTGCTGGCTTGTTGTAAATCACAATTCATCCACAGCTTTGTTTCAGCAAATTCTCAAAAAAGGTAAAACAAAGTCTAAAATATATGCCATAGCAATAGCATACAAATTAAGGAAACTTGACTCATTCTTCTTTTTCTTGCAATGCACCAATACAGTTTTTAAGTAACTGAACTTGAGCCTGAAAAGAAAAATGATAGAGCATTAAGATAATATAAAAATCAGCCTTTCAGATTATCTTTAATTCAGTTCAAGAAAATCAGACTATGTTATAATGGAACCTTTATACCGCCATTCTTACCTACTGCTGGCGTTTGACAATGGAACAGGTTGACCACTATATACAAACACTAAAATCCTTCATTGTTGTACCGCCAACAACTAATGTGTAACATTTATGACTTGCATAGTATTATTACTCATCACTTAAGCTTTCTCCATACTCAGCAATAAAACGGTTCAAGTTCAAGTGTATAGACTTTACATGTTCGAAACCAGTTATCCTTTTGATGGCACAATTAGCATTGTCTTTTGTTGAATAGTTGGTCCAAGGCATACAGGAAATCAAACTTTATAAAGTGATTACCAAAAAGATTAAAGCTGATCATGCCTGCCATTGACTCACAAATACACAAAACCTTTTATGCTCTGCTTTAAATCTAATGTACACTTACCTTTGCATGCTTCATTTCTAACTCCACAAGCTCTACTAGATGTTTCTTGAAATAACCTATCCTCCTTGTCTTGAACTCTTGAATTTCTATGCCAAACAAAAATGTAAAAACATTAACACATGATATATTAACAATGATATATTTTATCTTAAAAAATATTTTTAGAGAAGTTACTTCTCTAAACTTTGGTAAAGTCAGCATATAACAAATAAAAGAGATACTTGATACTTGACCGGAGCCCTGATTATATGACGCTAGTGATGGAGTCTTAAAAGAGGAAAAACTCAAGATTAAAAATTCTAAGGCCATCCTTTCAAAGTTTCATTAAACTCACTAGCTCTTACAAAGCCAAGGTCTCATGTAGGAAGCAACATTCACTAACATGATGAACACGTATCAAATTGTCTCTTTTGGTTCTATTTTAGCACACCCACTACACATTTTGTATTCCAAATTCAGTACACAGTTTAAAAAGTTTTCAATTCAAGACAATATGACCAGAAGCAAATCGTACATTCTTACCTTTTCTTGCAACATCGGAAATTTTCTCAAATTTTTTGCAGCTAACCTCTTGATTTTTCTCAGCCTAAGACAAAAATAAAGTATAAGAATCAGAGTGGTTAATAAAAAAAATATGTTATGATCAATATTTCCAGCCAATAAAAATAAAAATGCCACTTACAATGTTTTCATTAAATTTAAATCAATTCAGTCGTGACGGACGTATTTGTCAGACAGACCTACCTCTGAGACATGTCGGATAAATTTATCCGACATTGTTTTGAAGGTTTTTCAAGCCAACTGCAAGCTTATCAAGCAAAGATGACAATAAATAATTAAAATAAAATTATTTCTTATCACTTAGATTTGGTATAATATTTTGGTAATTTCACGGTGCCAAGAGGTTTTTTTTGGCTAAAATTGGCCTCTTCCGCTTTCTGTTTGTCAACATGGCACCATGCTTCCTGGATTACCACTCAAAGGAAGATTTTATGTGAAGTTTTATTTAGAATAAAATCATTGTCTTTTTAGACAGTATAAGGTATTGTCTATTTGTCCGAAATGACTGTAAGTGGGGTATGATTGACATGTTACGTACTTTGTGAAGAAAACCCCCCAAAATTGTTTATTTTTCTACATTATTGTTCATGAACAAAGTCTATACACCATTAAAAAGCTCAACATCTCCTCTTTAAGAAACTGAAAACTGGTTGGCCCCATCTTCTGGGCAGACTGTCACAAATGGGGGCGTAATAGCTCAGTTGGTAGAGCATCAGACTGTTGTGCTGAAGGTCCCGGGTTCAATCCCCTTCAGAGGCAGATTTTTTTCCGGGACCAGAAAACCCCGCTGTCGACCCAGCAGTAAAATGGGTACCTGGCCCTCCATACAGCAGTGT
>JAUEKZ010195540.1:170-11805 GCA_031471865.1 Melibe leonina | reverse complement strand
TCTCTCTTTCTTTATCTCTCTTTCTTTCTCTCTCTTCCTCTCTCTCCCTCTCTCTTTCTCCCTCTATCTTTCTCTTTTTTTTCTCTTTCTCTCTATCCTTATCTCACTTTTTCTCTCTCTTTTTTTCTCTCTTTTTCTTTCTTTCTCTCACTCTTTCTCTTTCTCTCTCTTTCTCTCTCTTTCTTTATCTCTCTTTCTTTCTCTCTCTTCCTCTCTCTCCCTCTCTCTTTCTCCCTCTATCTTTCTCTTTCTTTCTCTTTCTTTCTCTTTCTCTCTCTCTCTTTATCTCACTCTTTCTCTCTTTTTTTTTCTCTCTCTTTTTCTTTCTTTTTCTCACTCTTTCTCTTTCTCTCTCTTTCTCTTTCCCTCTCTCTCTCTTTCTCTTTCTCTCTTTCTCTCTCTCTCTCTTTCTGACATTTTTCAGGGCAGGTATCTGTATCTGTGTTGGGTTTTCTGTAAGCCTGTCTGTATCTGTAGACAGTAGACATACTGCAAAGAGTCTCGTTTGAGTTGTTGAGGTTCTATAGTACTTTTTCTGTGTTTGTTTGTTAGTTTGCTAGTAGGTTATAATCTTGTAGGGTGGTCCTGAACATTCAGTGGTAGTCTACGTTATGTAGTTATTTTTGCAATCCAATTTGGCAAGAGGTTCCAGTCATTTTCATGGGGTTTTGGGTATGTAGGAGAATTTGTAAACGTTCGTGATGCATGTTTTCTTTCTTACAATATGGCCATTTAGGTTTCGGTGTCTTTGTGGAGAAGAAAAAGAAGAAGACGAATAATAAATAAAATGCCGAGAGGAAATTTGTAGTTTGATGGAACAGGGCGTCTAGATGTTTTAATTTATCGCATCTCTTCATCATGCACCTCGAGATATAGAGTGCGTGATGACAAAAGAAAAATAACCATATATGAAATAAGCAAAAAAAAATTATTGAATTTTATTTGCAAATATATTGCTGGCAAAGGATAAAAAAATTGCAGTAGCACTGCTATTTATAACTTACTGCTGGCATTTCATGATATCGTCTGCCCGCACGCTTTGGTCTCTATGTGTGATATTGTTCTGTAATATCACTATGACCTTTCACTTCGGGGTCTGATTCTAAATGAATTTAAATGTGCAAAATTTTCAAAATGTACATCTACTTATATCCGATAAATCAGATTTAAATAAACGAAATATTAGGCTTTTGGTATATGCCAATTCATTTAAATCTAACTCATCTGGTATAAGAACCGGCACATTTTGAATAAAGATTTTGATATATCTAGTTAGTTTGATGAATAGAATTGTATTATAACCTTAGAATGGGTTAAATTAATGTTGTGTCCGCAAAAGGAAAGTTGTAAGAAGAAAAGAGTCACAGAGTAATGCATTCTAGAGTATATATATATATATATATAGATATATTGCGCAATGCTATCTGTTGACTGGAGGAAAGATTGCCGACAAGATGTACAACACTGTGTCCAGGCCTCTCTTTAAGTGGCTGGTATTGGCGCACGAAATGCTCCATATTGTGCCGTAGAGGAACTGTGGAACTGTGGAACTGTGTCAAGTGGCAGGAATTATTAGCATAGCTTTGCCATCCTCTTGGTGCGAAAGGGGTTAACGCTACCCCATTGTTGCTTTCTCTGCAAACATCGTAAAGGGGAATAGTCCAAATATCCACACTCTCTCTCTCTCTCTCTTTCTTTTTCTTCTCTCTCTCTATCTTCCTCGTCTGTGTTTAGCTCTGGTAAGACGTCGTGAAAAATGAATTCGGTCAAATAATTATCGGAACAAGTATGTATATGTATTCTAGTTCAGAATGATTGAGAAAATAAAGAAGAGGAAGAAGAATAAGAAGTAGGAGGAGGAGGAGGGGGAGGAGGAGAAAAAGAAGAAGAAGAAGAAGAAGAAGAAGAAGGAGAAGAAGAAGAAGAGGAAGAACAATAATAAGGAGGAGGAGGAGGAGGAGGAGAAAAAAAAGAAGAAGAAGAAGGAGAAGAAGAAAAAGAAATGTAACAGTCAGTGTTGTTATTCTTCACTCTACCCATCTACCAGAGATATCTAGACCTACATTTATTTGCGACAAGAATGTATTAATTTCTTGTATAGATAGCAATACGTGAATACCATTCAATAGCTCTCATCTTGGGAATAGAAAGTAAAAAATTCGGTCATCTCGAGGAGAATGAGGTGAGAGAAGAGGAGGAAGGGGGAATGAGAGGGGGAGAAGATGGGGGGGGGGAGAGAGGGAAGAACCAGGTTGGAGAGGGGATGGAGTGAGAGAGGGGAGGTGGAGACGGAAGAGTAACCTGGGAGAGAGGAGATGAGGGAGATGGAGTGAGAGGAGAGGAGAGAAGGGGATGTAGTGATAGAGGGGAGGTTGAGGAGGGGAGGTGGTGAGAGAAGAGAGGTGGATGATATCATAAAGTGGGAGAGAGGGAGAGAAAGAGAGAAAGAGGAGGGGATGGAGTGAAAGAGGAGAGGTGGAGGGGGAAAGAGGCTCATCGTTCGGGAGGAGAGGAGAGGAATTAGTGTTATAGGGATAAACTGTAAGGAGAAGCGTTAAAACCTCAATCACGACACGCCTGGATTTGGCATGGAAACTGTTATGGCTCCCTGCTGTCTGTCTATCTATTAAATATTATTGCTACATCTTTTTTAAAAGGAAATGATGAATGAAAAAAAGGTGTTCTGCTTTCTTCCATCTATTCTTTTTGTTTGTTTGTTCGTTTAAAAAGAGAAATACCAAACAACAAACAACCAAACAAACAAAACAATATGTTAGAAGAAAGAACATGAGAAGAAAAAAACTAGTTTACGGAGGTTAAAGAGAGAGCAGAGCGATGCAATGTGTATAAAGGCAAACACGATTCTTGCTTTTTCTCAAACGTAGCACATCCAACTGACCAAAATACATAAAAGAAAAATGCTATAAAACATTTCTTGTAAAACCTAGAGGTACTCGATTATGGTTACACGGTTTGGGTCGCACATCGTAAAAGTAAAAATTATATTTTAAGAATTGATAGAGTGCAAAAGAAGGCTGTTTGATATGTAACTAATAATTACTTCTTCATTACAGGCTCAACAAATATTAAAATGAAGAACTTTGGATGGTTACCATTCCAAGAGGAGAGAGCAAGGACTAAGATAACAATATTTTACAAAGGGCTGAACAGGCTTATACTTCTAGAAATCCCAATTGACCAATACCAGCGGAGTTTGAGTCAGAGACAATCTAGGCAAGCATGCTATGAGATGTTTAATCTACCTCGATCTAATATTGATAGTCATCTTCATTCCTACTTTTCTAGCACTCTAAGGTTATGGAACAGCTTGCCTACAACCGTAAAGCTGGTGAACAACATTGAAGCCTTAAAAAAAATACGCTCCGTCATATAACTTTAAGAAATAATTAAGACCCCATAAGCAATTGACTCCACCCTTTCACTGCTAAAGACATCAAAATCTTCAAGATTTACCTGTTCTTGTAAAAGATAAATCAGATTTCAGTGAACTGACATCAACTATGATTATCAGGCTTTTGGCATATGTCAGTTCACTGAAATCTGATTTATCTGGTATAAGAACTCGCACATTTTAAAGATTTTGTATTTTCAGTTGAGTTAGAATCAGACCTCGCTGGTTAGAGGGTTAAATAAAAAGAAACCGCACGCTACAGACACCGAGATAAGCTCTGGCTCTATGAGACAGTGAACTCTGAAGGACTTTTTCTCCACTCCAACCCATCCCCCTTTTTCTTCTTCTTCTTCTTTTTTTTTATAAATCATAGCTCGCTAATTCGTAGAATATGGTGTTATGAGGTCAAATTGTTTATGTCACATTTTCGCAGTATCGTTTTACAGTGCCTAAGCTTTATTTAATTCTGTTGCACACGAAAAATTAAGAAAAATAATTACAATCGTAGAGCCAAAACCTGTGATGTTATTCCTGCTTCGCAAGATGGGATCGCCCAAAGATAATTGTTTCGTAGATGACATGCTGAGGTAATACCTGCGCCATTCCACTTTTGATTCAACCGAAATAGCCAAAATGCTTTCTCAGAGCGAAAAGATTTTATGGTCCCATATTTTACTATAAAGGAATTACCTGGCAAAGACACGGGAAAACCTTGTCTGTTTGGCTACAGCCATAGAAATTTTTAAAAACTCAGATCTGGATTCACCGATTTTTTCCCGAGAAGAGTCACATTCATATAACCTAGTAAAAATGTGACTAGTAAACTGATGACGCTGTATAGCCTTCCAAAAATTGTTACATAGGAATCTAAAAATAAAAATATCGATAATGTATTGTTTTTATTAACCCTCTCAAAGCGGGGTCTGGCTCGGACAAAATAGAATATTCAAAATCTTCAAAATTGACGTGTTCTTTCTCATACCAGGTAAATAAGATTTCGGTCAACTAATATGATAAATATGCTTTTTTTTAAAGCCTGAATTTCAGGTTTTTGAGATAAGCCAGTTCACCGAAATCATAATACTCTTCTGGTATAAGAACAGACGAATCTTTTAGATTTTAATGTATCTATTTAGTACCTTGAGAAAAAAACCCATCTCATTAAAAGGGATAGAATCTCACACGCTTATGTGGTTAGAGACAGCATTGAGAAGCCATAAAAAGGCTACAAGGGAAGAGCGATCAAGGTTTTGCTGGTTTTGATAAAACCAACTTTGTAAATTTCAAAACACTCATTCTTCCATTGTAGTTGCTTTCAAAGCCTACAAATAATTCTGGATCCTGATCTATTTTTTTTGGGGGGAAATAATATTTGGAGGGGGGGGGGGGAAGTATTGGATATAATTAACCCAGTAAGGGCAAAAGCTCTTAAAATAGCAAAATTTGACTCTGATCGTTCTTCCCCTGTCGCCTTCATATGCTTGAGTTCCATCAATTGTTTTTTATGTTGTATATTTGTTTTTTCATTGATAGTTTTAGGTCATACCAGCACCAAAGGTATTCTCATCTGGCTGAAAATGAAAAATGGAGCTGCTAGAAATTATATTATTGGATGAAATGCAAAAAAAAATAAAAAAATAGGTTAAATTTTAATGTTTCCGAGATAATGGATGAGAAGTCAAAACTGGACGTTTCGTGCAAATGGCCCTTCCTCATTTGTACAATATTTGCAACGACACTGAATAAACATAGAGAACATATAAAGCACCGCTCTAATCACCGAGGTAGAACCATGCATGGTTCGAGCTCCAGAATGATATAGTATGATGCATGAGGCATTAAAGATTAGAAAACAATAAAACACAAATGATAATATTTTGTAAATCCTATTTCGGTTGGTTTAGGGGGGGGGGGGGGAGGGGGGGGAGATAGAACTTCAATCATGTGATAAGACGTAACTGGGTGAAATGGCGACATCGAAAAAATATTTGCAATTAATGCATCCAAAGATATTAGAATAATGAACAAAATAACACGATAATCCCTTTATAGTACACGCAGATTAGAGGCAACATGATACTCCTTTGATCAAACTACCCACAGATCCACACAAGCCCCCAGACATGCTGGTGAAAAGAATTGGCAATTCATTTATCAGCTGCATGTATCATATTTGATGATATTTCAGTTTGATAAAAAGCAAATATTGAAATCATTTCATTATTGTTTTCAGTTTACAAAAATAAGTTATTCATGTTTCATAATATAAAAGATTGTCCAAAAATTGCTTTGATATTAATTCATTTAATTTTCTATCCGATTGAATTACAGGAGAAAAATGGCGGAGTCTCAGTTCCGACGACAAGCAACCGTTCATCGACGAAGCAGAACGGATTCGAGTACAGCATACACAGGACTACCCCGATTACAAATACCGTCCCAGACGGAGGAAGACGGCAAAGAAATCCATGCACAGGCTGGTCAAATCTCTGGCAGATGAAGGAATCGTTGAGGAGAAATCACTGGGACCAAAGACTCCCCTGGTCGACATGAGAACAATGGCTTCCCCAGTCCTGAAGGACTGCAGCCGTTTACCCAGAATGCAAGAGAACCACTTTGCTCCAATGTTCGACACCGCTCCAGTACACCATCCTGAAGTAGAATGCACGGCGAATACGTTTCATCAAAGTCACAACATCCCCAACGGTTTTGGGATTCATCCTGACAACGTTACGTACGAAATGGATGAAGCAATTCCCATTCAAACGTCAAGATGCAATTCTTCTCCTTACGCCCATCACAACAGTTCTTTCGTTAACACCATGCCAAAGCAAATGTCCCAAGATTCGGCAGATCGAAGCACGAGAAAACTGTCGGAACACTCGTCAATGAGTGCCCTCGGAGAATTGGTGTATTCATCCACTCACGTCACCATGCCCGCATCAGGGAATGAATCCTTCCATTTTGAAGAAATGGTTCCCTTGACCGGACAGAATGGAAGCAATGAAGACATTCACGACAACTTTAAAAACGGACATAAAAATCCAGTATATGAGTACGAGCACCAGACTGAAAATCTGGTAAATTCACCGGCTATGTTTCAAAGTGAGCAATCGAAAATTAATGAAAACAATTTTCAAGACAAGAACAGAAATTCACATCGTGGCGAAAATTTAAACGGTCACGCCTATGGGCCATCTGCCGTACAGCAGGACTGCGGGTTCAATTCCTACCAATGCCATAACGGGAACGAAAGGTCACCCCAGCCAGTTCTAGAGTCACACGACACGTCCAAAGTGTTGGAGTATACTTTGGATCTTGAGGCGACCTACATGAAAGCGTCAGCAGGGAGAGTCCCCAAACGTTTCATGTCGTACAGCGGCGACCCCAGCTACATGGCGTCTCACATGCCTCCCAAGCACCACGCCATGCCCTCCGCTGCCTACCCAGTCTCAGACCTGAGATTCCACGGCAGTTTCCCTCCTCCGAGAAACAGTGCTGAACTGCTGACCCCAGACTTGTCAGAGGTTGCCTGTGCCAGTGACTTCCCTTCGGGCCCCGCCCATCCCGGAAGGCTGACCTTTCCACGGTCACGTGGTGTAAATGACGAGAACGAGGCTTGTTTTGACTTCCCAGCAGACGAGTTTGAGGCGGAAGCACATCGCGCGTCCAGCTTACACCATGCTCTACATGAACAGCTGAATAAATCGGGAAATTCCTTTCACACATTTAATTCTAACAACTCGCCTCCCGTATTTCAAACCAACGCAGCACCAAGGAACACCAACATGGATGTATACCACTACCTTTGCTAGTTGGTAACATAATATAACTTATTTTCACAATAGTATTTTTTGTTATTATTTTTATTATTATTCTCCACCATCGAGTTCTTGTATGATATTGTACATCAATAATGATAATTCTGGAGATATTGATATCACGTTTAAAGTATTCACCTATTGAATTGGGACAACATGGGTAATTCCTGTTGGCATCGAGCTTAACCCCGATTAATAATCTATGTCCAGCCAAGCGAGCGACACTGTCGAGTCGCTAGCGAAAGGTCAATTTTTTTTCTATTGATTCCTACTTTATCTTGTTCAATTCCTCTTACAACCGGCCATAATATTGAATTTTGTCATTTCTACATCGAGCAAAAGTATTGCAGAATTTTTGGAAACTGAAGACTCCATACAAGATTACACACGTCCCTATGCAGGTAGATAATTACCGGTGATATCATACGAAGACGTATTCGAGATAATGTTATTTTATTCACACCAGCCCGAATTTATATTTTGTAAGATCATACGATGAAATTGCACATCAAAGAGTTGAACTACATAACAACCCGAATTTCTCAGCAGCTATTTGTGATTCACCCAAAGACATTAGAAGATATAGATAGACCTTAGACTTTCTATTCGCGGTGTCTAATGGTGCGTACCGCATTTGGGAGCCAAGCGAGCGAGACGCGACATTCGATTACCTCAAGTGCCCACCATCTTGGCTCCTCATTTGCAATAAATGTACATAAAAAATTACCTTAATTGACGCCATTTTGTGTCTCCTAGGTCGGACCGTCACGTGACCAAACACTAAGGTCTAACTTTTCTAATGTCTTAGGATTCATCTCACCAGACTACTCATACACCTTGCCTTGCAGTTGTGCCTTAGTGGTGAGGGAACTTACTTACTTACTTACTTACTTACTTACTTGGTTCCCTCCTTCCTTACATACTTACTTACTCACTTACTTACTTACTTACTTACCTCCTTACTTACTTACTTCTTTACTTATTACTTCCTTCCTTCATTACTTCCTTACTTACTTACTTTTCTTACTTATTACTTCCTTCCTTCATTACTTACTTACTTACTTACTTACTTACTTACTTACTTACTTACTTACTTACTTACTTGAAGCCTCCATGGGGCATATGCCATCGACTACAGCTACAGCTCTCCATCTGCTCCTGTCCTGTGCCATCTTCTTTTGTGTTGTCCAAGAGTGCTCAATATGTTTGCCATCAGCATCAAGGTCCCTTCCTCAAGTATTCTTTGGTCTTTTCCTTTTTCCTTGAGGTTTCCAGTCAGGAGCAGCAGCTTGGTTTGTCTCAGGCCTCCCCCTGCCAATTCTTAACCCACTCATAGAATCCATCATTACAGGCATACACGGACTGGAAGCCGACCTCCAGCTTCGTAACCGGGCACTCGTTGACCGGGTGGTCCACCGTTTGCGGGAACCTCCGGCAATGTGGGCGTTTGGGGGAGTCTGCTGTCCCCCAAGTGTGTCTAGTAGATAGGGGCAAGGCGTTTCGATCTCGTAATTTATTGGCGGTTGCAGTCAAGGGCCTGTTTTTTGCGATGGTCAGGGTACACAGACGCTTTAACCTAGCGTGTGATGGGCATTAATTTATGTAGAATGTGATTTTTTTCCTATATATTATTCATCACTTTTTCTTCTTTCGTTATAGGTCGCTATCACCGAGCCTTGCTGATTTGCCAGGCATCATTGCCCTAAGATAAATAAAATCTAGACATATATTTGGTTCATATTTTTTTTCATAGACTGTATGTGTTGAGTCGAAGTACTCACAACAATGCTTGCATCTGACACTACAAACAATGACATTTATCGGAATTTTATTTGACCAAGGGAAGCAGCCTTCTAAAGTCGGTGCTTCGGCCGGCGGTCAAAATATTTCCTGGTATAACGTCATTATTTGATTGATATTCTATTAGTGTAGTGTCGTGACTCTGGTTCTTGTCGAGTTCCCTAATATGGTGCACTATGCTTAGGAAGGGTTCCACTCCTGACATTTTCATCCCAGACCGAACAGGGGCCTTGAGTGGAAGGAAAAACATTGTGTTGTCTTCATGAGATAAAACACCAACACCAACCTTTGATTCTTCTTCCTTCTTCATCTTCCAATTAACTGACTGACTTAGCTGGACCGAGTAATACTGTCAGTACGCATTTCAACTTGATCCATTACAGACCTCTTAAACTTAAGAGTTCATTTTTTTAAAGCAAGCAGTTGATCAGCATTCTATGCTTCAACTTTGATACGTAACAATGAGGAGGATTTTATTGATTGACGTAAAATTTTCTGATGGCATTAATTTTTTTTAAAATTCATTAAGTGACATGACGATAAGCTTAAAATAATTAACCCATTGCGTTTGACGTCATAACCACAACATACCAGCAACATAGATGATTAGCGTTCACTTTCCCACCTCCCAATGACAACATCACACAATTGATTGAAAGAGTTCAAGTTCAGACCATTAGAAAACTGATCATTTTTAACCACTACGCTTAAAGTTCTACTGTCGATTTCGATTTGGTTGATTATGATAATTATTTCGCCGATATTTTGATTGACGGCAGAATGCTGCTGCTTTTTTAAAATTTATTTATTTATTCATGTTTTTTTTTCTTTGTTTTTTTTGTTTTTGTTGTTTTTTTGCATTTTCATTCAGTATTATCAAATCTACTCGATTTGAGCGTAGCTACTTACGTCACTGCTAGCGGTCAGTGCAAGGTCTATAACTTAACATGTCCTCCTCCTTCACGATGCTTGCACATAAGAATGAAAGAATGTGTTAACCCATTCACCGCGAGGTCTAATTCTAACCAAACTGAAATATGCAAAATCTTGAAAATGTACGTGTTCTTATATCAGGTGGATCAGATTTCAGTGAACGGACATATGCCAAAGCCTGAATTTCTGAAGATTTTTGGGGTCTTTGGCATTGAAAGGGTTAAGAAATAACATTACTGTTTGTACGCTTGACTGATGATTTATTTATCCTTTCACATCAGGGTCTGATTTTCTAACCAAACAGATCATGCAAATGCTTCAAAACGTACGTATCCTTATACCAGAAAAAATCCGATTTCAGTGAACTGACCTATGCCAAAAGCTTAAAATTCAATTCACTGAAATTTGATTTACCACCGGGTATAAGAACACGTAGGCCTAGATTTTAAAGATTTTGCATATTTCATTTCGGTTAGAATCAGACTCCGTTGTGAAATTGTTGGGGGGAAAAAAGCGAAAGAAAAAAAAAGCATTGTATTGAATATACTTATTATCATGTATGATAAACAGTTTGTTCTTTTTCGGGATGATTTTGTACAAAACAGTTTAATAAAGGAGTCTAATTTCATGAAGTGTTTATTTGTGTGTACATTGTGTTATTTTGGCCATTGTGAAAAACCTCTTGGATATTTGTGTGTGTGTGTGTGTATATGTCTATGTGTGTATATATACGTATGTGTGTGTATGTGTGTGCGTGTGGATGTGTGTGTTGATGTATATGTATGTATGTGTGTATCTATGTGTGTGTATGTGTGTGCATGTATGTGTGTATATGTGTGCGCCTTTTAGTGTATGTATGTGTTTGAGCATGTGTATGTGTGTGTGTGTGTGTGCGTGTGTGTGTGTGTGTGTGTGTGTGTGTGTGCGCGTGTGTGTGTGTGTGTGTTTGTTTGGTTGGTTTTTTGTGTGTGTGGGGGGGGGGTTGTCTTTTTTGTGTGTGTGTTGTCGTTTTCTATCAATTACTGTTTGCCCTTTGTAAACTGTGTAATATTTTTCTCAGTGATAAAAGCAAATGTGGAATAGTTTTTTGGGGGTTTGTTGTGTGGGTTTTTTGGTTTGTTTGTGTTTGTGTGTAAATAAGTTGGTGAGGTGTACGCAATACTGTAGCGATGAGACAGATGATGAAAACTGTTGATGATTTTTGCGAATAGCTGCAAACATGTCGTTCTCATGGTGATTAAAAATATGAAGGGTTTTAACCCTTTCACAGCGAGTTCTGATTCTAAACCAACTGAAATATACCCCCAAAATTTTTTTTACCAGATAAACCAGATTTCAGTGAACTGACACATGCCAAAAGCCTGAATTTCATATGTCAGTTCACTGAAATCTGGTTTATCTGATATAAGAACAGGCACATTCTGAAGATCTTGGTCATGTTGCCAGCTTTGAAAGCATAAGTTGTGCAGACATGTAAGACTATCCACATGGCAACCCTCTACTCTACCCTTACCACGGCACCCATCGCCTGGCCGACAGCACAAGACTGCGACCATGTCTATTTATCAATCCGTTACCCTTACCACGGCACTCATCGCCTGGCCGACAGCACAAGACTGCGACCATGTCTATTTATCAATCCGTTACCCTTACCACGGCACTCATCGCC
>JAUEKZ010195529.1:0-11812 GCA_031471865.1 Melibe leonina | reverse complement strand
GCCTATCATCTTACTTTCCTCTGGGCGCTTATATGACCATAGCAGTTGCAAGCGCCCTAAAACTCTCAACAAACAAAAACAAAAGCAAACACACACAGCTGTTTGCTCAGTCTTGGTCCTGTGTCTGTGTTCCTAACAGACTTATATGTATGGTTATCCCCTATGTTTTACTCTGCGGTAGATAAATACAGGGTCACTTGCTATCTAGAAGGACTGAGTACTTTTATACACAAATGGCAGTAGAATATCTTAGGTTTCACTTGAGCATAATACATTATGTGGGAAGTAGCCATAATATGTATGTGTATGTCTTTTTCTCCTTTGTGTTTGTGAGAGGTGATTTACTTTCACTTTCATGTGAATCATCTCTTCGTCAACCTTTTGATTTTGAGAAATCTTTTTTTCGGATTTTTTTGGGTGTAAATCATGCCTTTGTGAAATGTCGCTGGCAGGGTCAATGTATTGCTGCTCTTTTAGGTGGCCTATCGTCTTTCTTACCCCTGGGCGCTGATATGACCTTAGTAGATAAAAGCGCCCTTAAACTCTCAATAAACACGCAAACAAATACTATTGTTAATACGAGATTACAAGACACGAAGTCCCGGGAACTTTGGAGGTAAGAAAGATAGATAGTGAGAAAGTGATAGATACAGATAAATAGAAAGATATATACGTGGATAACGCATAATACATTTGTAAGAAAAGTTTTTACTTACCTACGTACAACAAATTACCATAACACAACATGCAATAGAATTGTAGTTGTAGGCCTGTGTGTGTGTAATGACCAAAGATTTTAGTTTTAGAAGCTTTTAAAGTCTTTGGTAATTGTGGTAATAACAGACTAGCTGGCTGATGTATGTAAACTAGATAATCCTATCAAGAACGAGTATGTATTCCACTTCAACCACCCATCCTCCTAAACTGTTTTGTCCTCACGAGAGGACAGAAAACTACATAATGCGAGCAAGTGGCAGGATGGATGGGAGAGGAGACACGGGAGTGGTGAAGGGGGTTATAAACAAAACGAACTTTTTCCTACGCCTACGTCAAATCTTGGACTTCGTCCCTGATATGGCACAGATTACAGATAAATTGTGGCAGAAAATGGCAAAAGTTGCAGCCAAAATGTCAAATGTTGCAATGAAGTTGCGCCAAAAATGGCAAAAGTTGGAAAAGGTTGGGGCTTAACTGTAGCAGTGGCGGATTTCACTAAAGGACACAGTGGACACTGTCCCCGCAACTTGTCCAACTACATTTTCTCTATCTATTATTTACTTAATACTTTGACTTTGAATTAAAAAAATATTTGAAACTAGAACATTATTTTAGTTTTCTTTAAGTAAGGTCTCTCTCACGCGCGTAGTTTCAATTCTCAAGCACGCAGTTTCATGATCCAGGTACCTCGCATGGTACCACTCGACTACTAGATAGTGGATAGTACTAATATGCAAATTTTGATGGCTTTGCCTCGTCTGTTCGCGGCAAAAAGGTGGCAAAACGAACCAGCAGCTCGTTTACAACTCGTCTATTCTGCGATGTAGGGGAGTAACAGACTATACATGGTAATGGTTACCATAAGGTTTTAAGCACGACAACATTTTTTAATGTGTCCGAGTATGAGAGCCAACCCCCCTCAATACATCCTTGCTAGTAAGTAGTGCGAGCGAAAATTGTTTGGTCGAAAAGGTTGGAGAGGGCAGAGCTAAATGTAGACTGAGAAGACTGCAATAATGAACAACCGTTGGGACACTGTCCTGACCTATATTTTGCGAGTTTGGTTCTATTTCTGGAGAAGATGCACGCTCTGGTTTTATGCTGTGATCATACTAAATGGTGCAATATCCTTTATTTAATTCCAATCAATGAATCATGTAAAGTTTTTGTTACATAATCCATTCACTTATTTAAATCAAGAAGATAAATTATACATTAAAGGTTTATATCCTCAACAACCTACAGAAGTTTCTTTCTCTTGTTTTGGTGGAAAAGTAAACAGACATTTCAAAACATCGTTGTATAAAAGTATAAAGTGGCTTACCATTAGTGTTGAGAAGAAACGTTTGTTTTGTTTTTATTACTTGTTATTTCATGGTGACAGTGTTTGGTCTAATACTGGGTATGCTGATGTGAAACACCTTAAATAGAAAATTGAAAAACACCAATGCAACACGACACACAGATAACTTTTCGGTAGTAGAGTCATCGATCGATTTGCAGAGTTGAAGAAAATCAGTTATTGCTTATTTGATTAAAAACGAGAAAAAGATAAGAAGAAAAAAACGCTTTTAAAGTTTAAGAGTATAGAGGTCTGTAATCGACCTCGTTGAAATGAATACTGGCAGTAATACTCGGCCCAGCCGAGTCAGTCAGTTAATTGGGAGAAGAGGAGAAGACAAGACGAACAAAGTTTCTATCCAAAAAAAAAAAAAAAAGAACAGTTATGTTGTTTTTACGTGATTTTGTAATGTATCCATCCATCCTCCTATTTTAGACTAGATCCGCCACGGAACTGTAGCCTTTTAAGATAAAACAAAACAGAGCTGATGCAAATTAACCATGGTATGATGTGTAGGCAGGTTGCGCATGATTCAAACTTGAAATAATCTTCAGTGCAGAAACGAGACTAAGCTAAAGAAAGCAGAAAAACTGAAAAACAGAGAGAGAAAAACATTGAACAGAGCGAGGATCGAATTCGGGACTCGGCAACTATCGCCTGGCCAACAGCGGGAGCGGGAGCGGATAGCTAAGATGGCTCGCAGTCTCGTGCTGTCGGACAGGTTTTTTCCATGCTTTCTTTGGCTCTTGTGATTTCATGTGCCTGCTCCTCACCGACTCAAATGGTTAGCTCGCCGTCTCGTGCTGCCGGCCAGCCGATGGGCTCCGTAGTTGGGTCCTGGGTTCGAACCCCACTCTAGTCAATTCTTCTGTTTCTCAATTTTTCTCCTTTCTTTGGCTTTGTCTGCACTGCATACTATGTCAAGTTTGTCTCATTCTCTTGTGATTCCCAGTGCTTGCTCCCCACCTTACTGTCATTATACACCTAACTACACTATCAATAGATACTACTAGCATTACTTGGTTTGTAGTTTGTATGTGTTTTCAAAGTCAAGGCCAAACAGTAAATCATGTGACTTTTGCAAACATAAAACTGATGCACTATCTGGTACTGCCAGTTTGGCTTATAGATAGTATGACCCGTCATTCGTTTTTTTTTTCTTGAAAAAAGAAAGTCAAATTTACAGTTGAGTATTTTATACCGCAAGAATATCTTTATTTTATTTAAATAAATAAAAATAAATATCTGTTTGCTTTATTATTCTATAAAAAATACAAAAGCAGAATTGTTTGTGTTGCAAATTCCAAGGCAAAAGTTAACGTTGATCTTCTATCATATCTGGACAACATTACACTGTTGTTGTACTCGTCATCGACATTGTCCTGGGCTTAGCAAAATGTCGGGATGAATCTCATTCCTTGTAAGGATTATTATTATATGCTTTGAAGAAATGATTGCCCCTAATGAATTGCATAACACCTACAGTTAAAGGGTTTTTGAGTAGCTGGATGTTTAAAAAGTATCAATCTTTCCCTTCTGAATATATGCATTCTAGATACCAGCTAACATGCAGCTGGTTGTCCATTCTTTTCGTCAGGGATAACATGATTAGATCCTACTAAGGTCTAGTCTAGAGGTCTATAAGTTCATACCTGAATTTATAAGATAGTGATTGACATAACATAGAGTGTATAGGGATGTCAATTTATAATGCAATTGAGATTTGAATTGAATAGTGTAAATATTTATACTATGAAGTTTTGGGAGATACCATTGGTGATTGCCGTTTGTTGATCTTGTCAATAAGGGCAATGTCCATGTTTGGATGTCTATTATTATGGTGCATGATTTCATATCTATCTATAATCTACCTCTGTCTTGTTATAGCTTAGCAGTATAACATTTATACCAGCTCTATCTTGGTATTCTATGTCCAAATATACAAAACCGGGGAATGTATAAAGCTACATAGAACAACTAGTCTAGACTCTAAATCTAGCAACATGTCCAGTGTAGACCAGGAATCAAGTCTCTTGAAGTTCGTTTATAAAATAGAAGATTAAGCTAATTCCGGACTTATGAGAAAGTGGATGTAGAGGTCTAAGTGTAATCCCAAATTAGAGTGAAATGACTCATCCTCCCTTGAATCTTCCAAACATTGCATTTCAATGGTAATTCCATTAGCTGGTCAGATAATACATCTCGTCTCTTTGTTAAAAGATGAATGCTCAGAGATCAGGCTTGGAAAGTATCACAACACATTTTTGAGTTTCAATACCTCATCATTGTCACATGTATTAAAGTTGAGATTGAGTGATGATAAGCATGGTGTTTTTATCTTCTGCAGGTGTCATTGAGATAAGGGGTATTTGAAGACTCAAGCTTGAAATGCCTGAATAGATCAAAATCAGCCGTCAATATGTGGATCAAGCTGTGCCTTCTTTTGGTGTACATTTGCCTCCTTTTCCTTTTGTCCCGTGTATTGGAGACAATTTCATGGTGTGATCTTGGTTCTAGTGGAATGATTTCACGCCAACTCTTGGATCCTATGAGATTGTCTGTAGCCAAACTAAAATGTCTCCTGGATCAGCGAGGCGTAAGCTATGATGGAGTTGTGGAGAAGTCAGAGCTCACTCGTCTTGTGGAAGTTTCAGGTACAGTCTTTGCTTTGTTATGTTTTCAACACCTTTGATACAGCATCATGCAGTGTTGGGGCCCAGCTCTATGTCTTGTTACAATTAGAGGGATGTGAGAGAAACTTTGGATTAAAAAAAAGCAAGAAGTTGATCAGCCCAAACTGTGCTGAGTCTTTAACTGTGCTCTGGAACAGGTTATTTTTGGTCTTGGGTCGTGAGCTCAATATCAATGAGGGTTGTGGATGGCTCTTTGTCTGATGTCTCTCCTTATTTACCCTGGAACATTGAGATACCGAAAGCCCCAGCCGACCATAACAAGGGGACAATCATAACTAGGGGTATATAGACTCTTTAACTTTAACTCACTGACTGCCATGATTGTAGTGAGGGATGACTGCTTGAGCTGGCAGTCTTCGTTTTTTTGTTGTTTTTTTTGGGGTTTTTTCAACTATTTCTTAATGTGCCTTAGTGATAGCTTTTTACGACAATGAAGTAAAGGCCTTTCCAATTAAATGCCTTTCAGCTTTCAGATGTTTTTTTTTTACTAGCCACATATACAATTGATCAGGCAATCTAATTTTAGTGCTTTTTGACAAAATTAACTATATTGTAAGGCAAGAAATGTTTTAGAGACTTCCAGATTGTTTCTTATGACCTCATTGATTAAAATAGTTTTCAACACTGATAGTGACTTTGATGATCTACCTTTTTAAGGAATTTTTTTTTTTCATCTATTGAAAAACAAACTCTAATCTTTGAGCTCTCTTGATATATAACGACTTTCATCTGAAAGAGCAGTTCAAACTTGTCCTTTGCTTTTCAAATATTATATTAATTATCTAAAAAAAAAAAGTCCACAGGGATTTTTTTAAAAGGGTCCCCAAAACCCACAAGAACATACAACAGTGCATTTTTATTTTTTACGAGAACATCTGTTTGGAGACCTGAGGTTGCTTTTACAGTAGAAAATAAAAGTAACACACTAGGTAATAGCAAGAGATTGGAAATGGTTTTAATAAAATCTAAATCCCAGACTTAGCAAATGTTTTATTTCAGAGTTCTACTGTATCCCTTTTTAAAAAATTTCAGGTCCTATAAACACAGAGGATGTTGATATGTCCTGTGACGAGGATGCCTCTCTTAGCGAGACCAATTTCACTTCAGGAGCTCATTTTATTGAACAGGTATTTAGAATTAAATGCATGCAAAATTTCCTCCTGAGAAACAAAATTGGCACCATAGTATGATATACTTTAATTTGTAATGTAAAGATTCTGATGAACTCTGAAGAGTAGTATGTAAAAGCGGAATGTAGGAAGGAGACTATCTTCATTATTGCGTAGAGTATTAAAATGAACCTCTTGGGTTTTGCTCCCTATACTACAGATTAACAACTTAAACGTATACTCTCTGTATACTACCCAATGATCAGGTAATGACCGGAGCTGGCTGTATAAGGGTCTCGCTATCAAGTGGTTTCAAGTGTTCTTACTAATGCTTGATGTGTTGAGTGTGCCTACCTTTCGTGGCCAGTGCCTGCTGGTCCAAGTCGCGTTGATCCGAAAAAATACTTCGGTTGATCCAAAAAAATAATTCGGTTTGGGATTTAAAATCCTTTCGGATTAAGTGTTGTTTTCGGATTAAACCATAGTGAAATTTCGGATTAAACCCTATATATTTTAGAGAAAAAATTTGGGGAAATAAAATCATTTTGGATTAACGTTAGTTTCGAACTAAGCGTTTACGGATTATCCGTTGTGACTTGTAATCTAGCCCATTATTTCATTGTAACCTAACATAAAGCTGGTTCCTCAAAAAATGCTTGCTATATTCATTCTGTTATAATACATAAAGATAAAAATATAACTGAAATGCTGCTTTCAATAGAGATCCTTACACAGTAACTTAAGCATATAATATTCTATTGTATTTTCAAATCATTTATTAATGACTAATGTTTACTCCCCAGGTTGAGGATGCCAAGGATAGCGTATGGCTGGTGCAGGTGGTTAGTCACTCAGATCAAGTGAAATTTGTAAAGAATCAACGCTGGAGAAATATTCAACGGAAGGCATCACATTTCGGAGTTCGCATAGGGCTGCTGGATTGTTCTTTGGACAGAAAGTATGCTTTGTCATTTTTAAAAGAACTAAGACAAATTTCTGACGATAAATATTTGTTTTTTTCACTTTTCCTGATAAGAAATGCAAATGACTCTTGAACTAGTTAAGATAAACATCCATTTTTTTTAAACTCAGAAAATTATCTAAGTTTTGTTTGATCAGGGGTTATGTTGTTGTTGTTGACTAATCCCTTTGTCTGCGAGCAGTTTGCTCTTGGCAGCGCAATGCCTCCCTCAAGAAATTACAGGTCCTCGTCATCTGTCTGTGGGGTTAAGTAGATGCAACCACCCGTTGCTTTACAGTGCGTCATTTGCAAACAGTGTGTAAAGATTTTAAGCAATTTTTTTGTGTAGAATATAAGGGAAAATGTCTCATCTCATCAAAGTCAATTGGTTTCACAAACACTTCTCTGATGTATTTGATTTTAAAGAAGGCAGGCGTTATTTTCACAACATGTTTTTTTACTAACCAGCTAGACCGCGCTTCCTTTCTCCCTCTCTCTTAAAGATGGCGGTACTGTGGTTCAAAATATCTTTTCAGCAAGAAATCCTCAAAATCGATTATTTCCAAGAACAACTCAATTAAAGCTGAGTCAACGTCGTGATTTGCAAGCACTATGGAAACTACGACAGCAAGAGCAAATAGACATCAAAGACACTGCCAATAAAAACAAAATGAAAATTTAGTTTATTTTGTAACAACAATTTTGAGAAGTGAAGGGAGGACTTCCTCAGATCACATTCAAAGTGGTCTAATTACTGAGTAAACTTCACATTCAAGAATGATATATCCATCAAGAGTCTAGATCTAGACTCAAGATCTGCTTTTGATTTTGAGTCATAAATAAATGAGGTGGTGAGGGGGATTTTGCAAGGGCATTTCAGGTTAAGGTTGGGTTACAGTTACAGGTTACAACAAGAGGGGTTGAATTAGAAGGTTTACTAATCGTTATAACTATAACATAACAAGAGGGATTGGTGTGGTGCTGTCGGTTTGAGGAAGTCCTTTCAGATTTATGAAATTATGTATATAAAGGAAGAGGCTCGCACAAGCAGTACTCGAGCTCTGATTGGTAAAAAAAAACATCTTGTGAAAATGCATGTAAAAGTCAATTTCATGACATGTCGTGAAAATAACGGGTGCCTTTAAAGAAAGCATGATTTTGTTTGTCTCACATCTGTGATGTTGGAGGATTTACCAAATGTTTGGTATTGGTATGAGAGTGATTTGGGGTGAGGGAAAAAAAACTCAAGTCTAAAAAATAATTATTAAATATTGAGATATGAAGATACTTTTTCGATTGTAGGTATAAACTACATATTCTAAATATTCTTGTTTCCTTAGGTATTGTAGACGCAAAGGATGGGATGTACCGATATTGATGCTAGCTCTGCCAAGCCTCTTTGAGAAAAAGGCCAATGTGATCATGTATAACTTCTCTGGACCTGCCACGGAAAGCGCAGTAATGAAGTGGATTCATGACAAACTTGATTCAAAAGTTAAGAGATTTGAGGAACTGTCTCTGCTTCCAACAGAGTCTTCGCATCAAAAGCTTCATCCAGAAATACAGGCCATTCTATTAACGCAGGCACTTTCTGCCCCTTTGTTTTTCTCTGCCCTCAGCGTTAAATTTCCTGGAAGGGTGAAATTTGGAGTTGTATCTCTTGGTGATTTAAAATCAAAGAAGCCTTTTTTAAAGAGAATGTCAGAAAAATACAGCATCTCTCATCTACCGATGTGTATAATTTACACCACAGAAAGGAATTATACATATGGTCTTAGATTAGGGGAGAGATTCAATTTTAGTAGCATGGAATTATTTTTTAGGTTCTTATATCCCTGTTTAAATGACATTTTCATTTTAAGCTTCTGTGTTGCAAATGTGATATCCTGGTTGGAACTTTTTGTCAGCAACTGTGGACTTTTCAAAAGGTTCAGGAAGTTCCTTTGGTGTGCACTCAAATACAATCTCATGGTTATCATGCTGTGGCTACCTATTATGGGCATATTTCAAATGCCTTATTTGGATCAAGTACCGCTGTTGCTACTGAAGCTTCATCGAATCTTCACAATCTCTGACTTAGGATCTATTTTGAGGGGGGATTTTGTGTTTTTCATTAACAATCCAGTCTATGTTTACCTGTCTTTTGTTGCATATTTAGTATCAGTAACAATTCTCTGCCAGAGATACAGGCAAGTGGAGGAGGACACTGATGACTGGTTCAGCTTTAGGCAGATGCAAACCCTCTCCCATCTGGGAGCCAACAGTTTGTTTGACCCAATGAGAACTAGCAGTTATGACCTGGTGGGTGGTTTTGAGGTGTTCAGATCCAGGTTCACCCAGCACTCCCTCTGGCTGCAGCCAACAATCCCCTTAGAGTACATCCAGCACCTTCCTACGTGGCGGTACACGCCTCATTCCTTGGCCTCCAGGGCTGCTCTCAATGCCACCAGGATTGAATCAGCCATAAAGGCAGACCCGGCCAAAACTGCCCAGGCTTCAAAGGAGAATGATGAGTCTCACTCTCAGGCTGCTGATTCTGGTCTGAAATGTTACTGTAACTGTAATGAACATCTTTCCGTTGATCCATCTGCCAATGTGACTTCTAACAGTCATATTGGAGAAACCTCCAGTTCAGGACAGCAAAACTGTTCACCACTGTCTAGTAAGACGAACTTCCACTATCGTTACAAAGGAAAAACAGATTCTTGCTCATGTCCCACGTCCTGTGAAAGTTGTGCTCTAAAGAGGCGTTCAACTTCTTTCAATCGTCAATCGTTCTGTGATAAGAAGAAACATGAAGATGTAGGAAACCCTTCCACAGTTGGTTCCCCTCCTGATGTAAACTTGGAGGCTGATCATATGCCTGCTCCTGGTGCTGAGGCAACATTACAAGTTGTAGCCATGTCAGACTCTGATGATTTACAGGATGTGCCCAGAACAGAATGCCAGGCTCGGGCAGATGTCATGCCCAATGGATTCCGTAAAGGTTTTATGGAAAGCCTTCAGTGTGTGATATGCCTAGACGAGTATGCTCCTCTTACTATGTTGTGTGGTCTTCCTTGTGGTCATGTTTTCCATGAAACATGTATCATATCTTGGCTTAACTTGGAAAAGCATTTCTGTCCCATGTGCAGATGGCCCTCTTACAAACTCATGACCTCTCAAAGCTCTGTTTGATTTCAATTGATAGTGTTTGTATCGCTGCCTGTATCTATTTTTTTTTTTATTCCAAATGATCCTGGAGTTCAAAGAAAGATTAAGATTAATATTATATTGTGACTGGCGTAAAGTCAACTGTGGTCGTGGTCAAAAATGTCTTTTTCAAAATAAGAAAATTTTGCCCATTGAGAAATATTTGGCTGTGAACACATTATGGGTAAAAGTAAAGTGTCCTTCAAAGCCTAAAAGCCCATGGACCTGAAATAAGTTTCTGTATCATGAAGCGGAAAAATGACAGTGGTTGCCACCCTCTGGATAGGACTATGGTCTGTTGCAGATTACTTTTCGCTACGCACCCAAATTGTGGATTGGTTCCCATTTATGTACTCCTGGGTGTGATTAGGCAATTGGAGTAAAATTTCTTGCCCAAGGAAAAATCAAAGTGATCCCATTACAATTAATTCCGCCTTTGAACATAAAGGACTAGATAATTTAGATTTGTTTTTTAATCTTAAATCAAATAATTTTTTTTCCCCTGTAAATCACCTCTTTGTCACCATTTTTTGAGAGATTATATTTTTTACCCTGTAGATCACCTGTCTGTGAAATTTCCCTGGCAGGGTCAAACTCTAGCTTTTCTTTTAACTAGCCTATCATCTTACAAAAACTCTCAAACTTTGCTCCTGCGAACCCATGCTGTCTATATTGGCAGTCATGTAAGCAATAGGAGCTACATAAAGATTTTATCAAGATCTCAAGCAACTCACACTTACTACAATGTGTTTGTTGCTGATCTTTGATAAAAGACATTTTTGCGAACGCCTCTGGTGGTCGCTTTCTCTGTTTCTTCTCTTTTGGCTTCACCTGTCAACTTACTTTTTCCAGCACTCTCTCCAGTGCTCCCTAGCAAGCATACACACACAGCTGTTTTGTATCTGTAAGCTCAGTCTTGGTCCTGCCTGTCATCCTAACAGAATTATGGTCATCCCCCATGTTTTTGCACGATGGTACCTAACTACAGGGTCACTTGCTATCTAGAAGGACTGAGTACTTTTGTACTCCAAGGGTGGTAGAATATCCTGGGTCTCCCCGGACCACAATAGCGCATGATTTGGGTGGTGCCCATTATCTGTTTGTGTGTCTTGCTTTATGATTGTCGGAGATGATTTTTATTTCCCCCTGTAAATCATCTCTTTGTCACTTTTTTTGAGAGATGATATTTTTTCCTGTAAATCATCTCTCTGTGAAACGTCCCTGGCAAGGTCAGGGTCAGTCTGGCTATTCTTTTAACTAGCCTATTAGCTTACTTACCCCTGGGCGCTTATATGACCATAGCAGTTGCAAGTGCCCTAAAACTCCCAATAAACAAACAAACAAACAAGCAAATTTCTTTCTCTCTCTATCTGTGTGAATGTGTGTCTGTGTTAGTGTGTGTGTTCTCACTCTATTTCTTTCCTCTCTTTCAACTCTTTCCTACTTCTATTTGTCATGTGTTAGTACCCCTGATTTAAGAAGCATGTTCCCTTTATTATCTACTGGAATGTAAAAAAGGGTTGTAGAAATATTTGGGTTATCATTTGTATTAAACAATATTAAAAAGACTTTAAGAATCTGTTATGTTTTATCCTACATATTTTATTGTGTCTCAACCTCAATGGCATTCTCCAATTAATATTCTTTTGCGGGCGGCTGGCGGGCGCCTCTAATGGGCGCTACTTCTGTTTCTTATCTTTTGGATTTATCTGTCATCTTATTTTTTCCAGCACTCTCTCTAGTGCTCCCTTAACAAGCATACACACACACAGCTGTTTTGTATCTGTTTGCTCAGTCT
>JAUEKZ010195518.1:0-11813 GCA_031471865.1 Melibe leonina | reverse complement strand
TTATATATTTTGTGAAAGATGGTGAGTTTGTTGATCTTCCTCCTTGTTTCCAGGTTTTGTAGTCCTAGTTGGGTTGTTAGTTTTGTAATGCTGGTGCGATCTGAGTATGATGTATTTGATAGATAGATAGATAGACAGGCAGAGAGATAGATAGATAGATAGGTAGGTAGATAGATAGATAGATAGATAGGTAGACAGGCAGAGAGATAGATAGATAGATAGATAGATAGATAGATAGGTAGACGGGCAGAGAGATAGATTGAAAGATAGATAGATTGAATGCTGAAAGCAGGACTCAATTATATAATGTGTATAAAAACCCTTACAAACGTACAGTTTTACTTCTCCACGAGTATCCCCACAGACTAACATCGGAGGCACGTCCCATGCTGGTTAGAGTAAGTGGTTAGGGCAGTGGAAGAATGTCAAAACCCATTAAACACCTAGGTATGCCTCGTGTCTTCTTACCTGGGCCATATGGCATGTAATTGCTGTAGCTAGGTAAGTGCACCATCTTATTGATATCTCAGGACCTTAGAAACCAAAATATGGATAACGGAAGGCGTCGGCTGTTTACTCACCAGACTTCATGCAAGCGTTCTCATTAGCCAACCAGCGCCGAAGTTCAATAGGTACCATAGAGTGCCCGCTTTGGAACCGGAGGTAGGAGGTTCTATCAATATTGTTTAATTTATTATCGATCATTAAAGTGAAAGGCAGCTTAGAAACTGTTGGCTTTTTATGCTTCTTTGAGAGGGTAGTCGAAAGATGGTAATTTCGCACATAATTTGAACGATAAAGGTTTGCGTTCTATCGAAAACGAACGTTAAATTTTGCGATTGCTCTGGATTTAAGAAAAAAAATTGTGTTTGCCCATTATATTGTATATATATGGCTATCAAGCTGTTTCTCATGAAATTGTATACGCGACTTACAGGCTGCAAGCTAGTTGTCCTATAATTGTGTTATGCATCTGTGCCTGTCTGCCATTGTGGAACGAAAAGGTCTGGAATATGCGCTTCAAATTCATAAGTGTTCCTCTCAGACGCATCCAATTCTCTATTGAATTAAATATCACTTGATATCTAGACTCGATTGTAAAAACGTATGATCTGCGTTTCACAAGTGGCTATATTTTGTTTGTTTGTTTGTTGAGAGTTTTAGGGCACTAATAATATTCTACAACGGAACCATAAGAGAACTAGAAAAGGGAAATGTTGCCATTTAGTCTCGTCTGTCGAGTACAGTAACTACCGACTGCATAGGTTTTATGGCTAAAAAGTAAAAAGAGTTTGATGATGAAAGTCTTATGTCTTTCATGTATTTGGGAAAAGAAATAAACGTAATTGTATGGTGGAATTGGGACCAATCAGGTCAGACAGAACATCCTTATTTCCCTATTCATGAACTCGAGGAAGAATCATGCATATTTATGAGGCATTTTTTTGCGTGGAATTTATAGGCTACTGGGAGTCGTGGGTTTTTTTATGCTGAAAAGATGGGGTACATGTAACATTAACCAGACTCTAATCTTAGTACTTGCGTCAATCAAAAATAACACTAATTGTTGCCCATTTTGTCCTCCCCTCATTACACCCTATTTATTATGAGGTAGAAGAGAAGAGAAAAAAAAGATAGAAGAGAAAATAGGGAAGATTAATAAATATAGAAAGACAAACCAGATACACACACACACACATTCAGGTATCTACAAATACTACAGAAAATTGGACCAGATGTGTAGTTACACAGATTATATAACTTTCAAAAACTTGATAGCAAATTACTATTAGATGATAATGGCATTTTGAGAAAATCGTGGTTGAAGATCGGGAATTCCCTCTAATATCTACACACAAAAACCCGATTATTCAAAGGGCTTGCTATCTTTAGAAATGAGACAAACTTGAGAGAGTAGGCAGTACAGAAACGAGACATTTTTCATGCTATCCTTGGCTTTGTCTCGTTTCTGCACTGCATACTCCCTCAAGTTTGTCTCATTTCTTGTGATTCCCTGTGCTTGCTCTCCCCACCTTACTGTCATTATTGCTATCTTTAACTGAATTGCGATGTCTGGTCCGCTACTCCTACCGGAGCGTGAAGGGGAGACCTGACAGTGACCGTCTCGTCTGCCACATTCTAGACTAGTTGGATGATAAAACGGCATATTATGCAAAGATAATCGACGTGTATTGACATAAAGCCGTACGCTGACTGGTTACACAAGTCTTTTAAATTGATCCATTTATCTTTGGGGCTAATGCCTGCCAGTCTCTCTTAACCCTTTCACAGCGAGGTATGATTCTAAACCAACTTAAGTATGCAAAATCTTGAAAATGTACGTGTTCTTATACCAGAGAAATGAGATTTCAGTGAACTGACATATGCCAAAAGCCTGAAGTTCACTGAAATCTGATTTATCTGGTATAAGAATAGGCAAGTCTTGAAGATTCTGGTGTCTTTAGCAGTGAAAGGGTTAATCACTGCCAAATCTCTTTACTGAACTGTATTATAGCTTTCATCTGAGTGTGACTGTGTATGTCTGTGTACGTGGGTGTGTGTTTGTGTGTGATTGTATGTGTGTGTGCTTGGGCGCCCCCAAATATAAGGATAAAAAAATAAACCCTAAACCAGCCTGAATATATGAATGCGGTGTTAGCATCCCGAGGGTTTCAAGTAACATTCTTTATAAAAGCAATGCATCTTAATGCTCCAATGCTTTTTTATGAAGGACATGTCTTTGGTCATGTTCTTACTTGGAGGAAATGTGCATTACGTTTATGACTAACCATTTTGAACCTGCGGATTCTTGTTTCAATCTCATTACTTTTTGTTCTATTTGCATAACGTTCATGGAATATCTATTCCATTTTGTTTGAATTTGTAATATTTCTAGTTGTAAAATGTGACCCTTTCTCCAGGGCTTTTAAAGGCTTCCAGCCTATATGCTCTGTAAATATGATATGATACTTTATAATGATAATTATAATGCAATTCTCCTGGTAGGAAATTGTTGTTTGTGGAAATTCGTGTTCACAATAACACGGTAGAAAAGTAGAAATGAACTGTTTGAATTGTTTGTTTGTTGTTCATCCCTTAATACCGCATCATGCAGTGTCGGGGTCCAGCTCTATGCCTGGTTACAAGTCAAATTTTACCCACACAATGAATAAAGATTTGTATCACATGTCATCGAATACAAATCTCTATTCAGTGTGCTAGTTAAATTTGTAATAAAAATGCCAGTTCAATTCCGTAGTCAACAAGGAAGGTTATTTTAAATGCTTTTTATCAACATGTTTAAAACAGGAAAAACAAGTTTTGCGCTTAAGATTGGCGTTACATATTGCTTCGAGAATATACAACTCAACAATAAAGTGTGTAATCTTAAAATATATTCAGGTAGAAACTTAAAATAACTCGTTAAGATATTGTGTAGTTCAGTTCGAAATACTGAAGAAACACTATGCCATGCCCATTAAATTTTGTTCAAACATTTGACGGGAGTCTATTCACTACTGAGTGCAAATAAAGGAACCCAATGGCGTTGATGGTGTATGAATCAGACTGGATGCACAATGTGCACGAAGAAGACATAATATTACACACACATACACGCACACACACACGCACACACACACGCATGCACACACAAACACACATACACGCATGCACACACACACGCCCACACACACACAAACACACACACACAGCGCTTTGAAGATATATTTGAACAAAAGTAAATCCTTCCTCTCTCCCAAGAGCAAACAAACCCAACCTGCTGTATCATTTCTCAGCAGACACAAATTTGGATGTGGTTGTGGGTGTGGGGTGGGGTGGATATATATATATATATATATAGATAGATAGATAGATAGATAGACAGAGAAAGAGAGAGAGAGAGAGAGAGAGAGAGAGAGAGAGAGAAAGAGAGAGAGAGAGCGGTGAATAAGTAAGTAAAAATCAGTCATAGGATAGAGCTTATCCCTCTTCCGTCAGAGTAGAGTGGGCAAGTAACAATGGTTGCCACCCTCCCTCTGGATAGGACGCTGGTATATAGTATATCACTTTCAGGGCTGGTACTCTTTTGACATCTGGCTTGAGTGCCGCTGGTAGGATCAAAATTAGCCTATGTAGCTTTTAGCTGCGTCACAGGCAGTTCTTTGTCCATTTGGCATATTTGGGTACACTTGATTGTTATCGCCCAAATATTCTAGTCTTAAAATTTTTAAGCGGGCAGTAAAAAACAACAACACAGAAGGAGAAAATGATAGAAAGATCAGTAGAGTTGGATGAAAAAAAATGAAAGACAGCTTTTGAATTGATATAGCCTGCCGCTGGTGCTGCTATGTGTATATTTCACTGGATGACATTTATTTCTTTGCCACGATCGTAGGCGCTCTTATCTATTTGGGCCATCAAAGCTATTTATAGTTATAGAGTACTGTAGACAGAGAGGGTAGAAATGAAATTCACGGACAAACTCGTCTCTGTATTTTTTTATATTTAGGAGCCATATTGTAAATTGTACAAGTTTACCTGAAATCTGCAAAGTAGCTAAATGTATTAATTTCAAAACTTCACTTTATTAATTGAAGGTAACATGGATTAAAAAACGTTATGCTTTCAGTTTTCGAAGAAAGTAGACTACTGTTTTATTGGTAGGAGTTTGTGTACATAGTGTTTCGAGTTATTGTACATAATATTTCGAGGTATACACATTTTGCCAATAACTATGGCACTCTTAGCTTCGCTACGACTTTGCTCAACGACTTTGCCAACAACATTAAAAATAGCTATATTGAGGATAGAGACAGGTATCTATAGACATAGGTCACTAATACCTAGTTACCGTGGCATTGACAAGTAGAAATAGGACCCTGCTTCCACCCACTGCGTGTTCAGCAAACCGCACACAACACATTCAAAATAGACAAACACACACACTCTGTGTATTGCAGTTTCTGAAAAAGGGGTCCCCTATTCTGTCAGGTACACTGCCTCGCCAGCCGATCGTCCTTCTCACACGGCCTGTAAAACCCGGGGTTGGTACTTGGTACAGCGGCACCGAGTACATCAACTAACTGACCCCGTCGCCGAGTGGGATGCGCGAGGGCGGTAACCACCACGCGAGGGCGGTAACCGATGGCGAGATCTAGCCACTAAGTGCGGGCAGTGCAGATACGACGGCAACTTCTGGCTGGCTGGCTGGCTGAACACTGAACACTACTTAGTCTAGTTGGGGTTTACGGTTTCAGTCTAGTTGGGGTTTACGGTTTCATTGAAGAATATTTCTCCATCTAACATAATTTAGACGTAGACGGAAGTCCAGTTTGACAGTCATTTTTTAGTATGTGTGTGTGCGTGTGTTTGTGTGTGTGTGTCCTTCACGGTTTATTTTCACGGAAAGATTTCTATCTAGATAATTCATTACAGTTTGACATTTTTCATCTATTTGGGAGACGGATTATTAATCAATGAGTGTTTCACGGTTCTAACATTTATATGAAAAAGTTAATTCATCCTACAAAGTGAGGCATCTATCGGATTATATGAAACCAGATGGCGCATTAAGGTAACATTTTGTATGTGACATCACACGGCCCTCTCTCTACCATACATTTTGGTGTTGTTGGTTGGTTGTCGCCTGTTTGAATGGCCTTTTTAAAACTTATTATAGGACATATCAATGACACATTCGATTATACCACATAGTCACGGTATATTGACTAGGGGCCAACCCGTCATCGGGTTGCATCCTGGCTGCTAAAATGTTGAATTTAATGTCTTAGGTATGACACGACCAGGGTTCGAACTCCCGGCTCCAATGTGGACATTCAATCTATTACTATTGAGCTACATCGACAGTGTACCGCAAACAATAACGCTTATAACCAATTTCCGTTCCTTTGCAAGAGCAGATAATGATCATGTAGTATGTATTTTTGTTTACATTTAAAGTGCACTTATAAACTTAACATAAAATCACGAAATTCATTATCTCTTTTGTTGTTTGGTAACCCCTAATGAATTACTTGATCAGTGACTAATTGTTGTCAAAGTATTGAAATTAGAGTCCCAGATATAAAGAAAAACATAATTTTTTTTACAAAACACTTGTTCCGCTCTCGTTTGTGAGACACTGGTTGGTCTCGTCTCAATCTGATAACAAGTTGATAACAACAACAAAATAAAACAACAAACAATGGAAACGGGGAGAGAGAAAGAGAAAGAGAGAGAGAGAGAGAGAGAGAGAAGAGAGAGAGAGAGAGAGAGAAGAGAGAGGGAGAAGCAGAGAGCGCGAGAGAGACACAGAGAGAGATAGAGAGACAGAGAGACAGAGAGAGACATAGAGAGAGATAGAGAGACAGATATATATATATATAGAGAGAGATTCATGAGCTCACACCTTAGATAAATTATGCTCTTAAAACTCTGCAGTGCTCTTCTTGTGTTTATGATATGGCGCTCTGCCCCCTTCCCCCTTCCTCTCTCGTTCACTTCCTTTTCTTCCTTCTTCCCATTCTTCCTCCTTTCCTTCTTCCCTTTTGCATTTGGTGCCTGTCTTTCAACCAATTTCCTCAATTCGTCTCTTTTTCTTTCTTGAACATTCACATCCCATATCATGGTTTCCATCGTCGACAGTTACTTCTACCTTTCTTCTTCTTCTCCTCTCTCTCTCTCTCTCTCTCTCTCTCTCTCTCTCTTTCTGTCTCTCTCTGTGTGTGTCTGTCTATCACTCTCTCACAATAGACGTATCTAATGTGCCTAGATAATTATCGTCACTGTTTCAACTGAGAAATATCCGAGGTACAATGGTCGAGATCGGAGTTTGAACTTTAACATTAATGAAATACAATCATACTTCATGAGCAGCCCCGCTTTGCTGCAGGCCTCGGGCAGTCAGGCAGATGTTTTTGACAATGACGCCGAACTGCGCTATTTTCTAAGTGTCAAAAACACACGAGATATTCTACGGATACTAAGGCCAAACACGGAATACGGATAAGAATACAATTAATTTAGACGGGAAACCTTTGTATTTTGTTATGCTTATTCATACCAAACAAACTAAATATTAGAATTCAAAACAATGAGATTACTGATAAAACAAATTTTTAGAAAAAGCAACCATATTTTATAAAGGTGGCCCGTAACGTTTA
This sequence comes from Melibe leonina, assembly GCA_031471865.1. Lineage (NCBI taxonomy): Eukaryota > Metazoa > Mollusca > Gastropoda > Nudibranchia > Dendronotidae > Melibe > Melibe leonina. Next base: position 4,650 of record JAUEKZ010195518.1, on the reverse strand, counting down.
TCACCTTCACTAAAAACTGGTATTATTTTATACTACTTTTTATTGTCGACAAAGGACGACAAGTGACTGGTGGCAATATCAACAATAACCGATTGTCTACTTCTTTCTTCTATGTTGATAAAGGAACTATATATCGAAACGTCCTTTGTTTTATCCTCTCAAGTCATTTTAACAAGTTTTTTATGCGTTGTTTTATTTCACGACACAGCTTCTCAACACCGTCATTTTGTATTAAATATTCAATCATGAATGAAATAGTTCTGAATTTACTATGAATATTTCAATCTGATGCTTTGTGGATGATAAAAACAATAAATTCAAGATCATAGATAGATATTAGAAGCTTTACGTAGTTAGTTATGTATGATGATATCATATTAATGAATTTGAAAATAATTTAATCATGGATTATCATCCACCCTGCCAGCTGGGCATCATAGATCGACATTTATACCTGCCTTGAAGTTTAACCATTTCACAGCGAGGTCTGATTCTAACCCAACTGAAATATGCAAAATTTTGAAAATGTATGTGTTCTTATACCAGATAAATCAGATTTCAGTGAACTGACATATGCCAAACGCCTGATTATCAGGCTTTTGGCATATGTCAGTTCACTTAAATCTGATTTATCTGGTATAAGAACAGGCAAATTTTGAAAAAATTAGTTGCTTTAGCAGTGAAAGGGTTAAACCGTTTGGCTTAAATATTCATGTGTTGTAGTAACACGAAATATACTATGAGGCAAAGGATCAGTTAGTTATGGATATCTTGGTGCACTTGGATAACCTTTCCTAATGAATGTAACAGCTGCATCGCACTAGCAAGAAAAGGTGATCCGTGAATTGATGAAATATCATTTCCAAGCAAATTTCATTCCATAACGAAAATAATATCTCTTATCGCGACGCACATTTATTGATAATTTTAATTACGCTTAGCTTTTCTTAATGAAAGTGAAACGATTCTAGTATTTCGAAAAGTCAGTACTCTATCATCTAGAGCTATAGTACGTACTTGAAAACAAAGGAAACGTAGAAGTGTGTGTCTATATTTTTCAACATGATGTGAACTCGGGTGTTGACCCTACATGGATAAGTAACAAGGAGTAGATAAAATATCAAATCAAAATATAACACAACTTAAAATACCTAACATAATACAACAAAGCACAACATATCATAAGATAAACGTAACATAACATAAACCATAACGTAATATAACATAGCATAGCAATGGTGTAAGAGCTAAAGTGATTGCCTCTCAACTCAAAAGATGCGGATTTAAACCCTGGACGAGCCGAACATTTTTCCGGTCGTTCACAGTCCACAAAACACGACCGAGCACCTATTCCTGCCGGGGAATGACAATAACATACTCTCGAGCCCGTGTTAAATAGAAAGAGTAAGGAATGTTTCTTTCTGATAATCTTTATCGTTACCTTTTGTACCTTTCTGTGTAAAGTATAACCGTTTATCCCCAACTTTCGCCACTCATCTGTCTCCATGGTCGTTCATTTTGCTTCTATGAATTTTAGACCTCTACCTCTGCCCGTTCTGTTATTGTGTCCTGCCAAAATTTCTTTGATCTTCACATTGGCATTTTGCCTTGTTGTTTACTTTCTAAGATTTGTTTTAGAATCCATACTGTTATCCATTCTGTTTATCTAACCAAATAATCTGATTTGGATTTTCTCTAACTTTAATTGGAAGGCTTTCTGATTGGTTTTTTTTGTGGTACTTTTTTAATCTCGAATTCTTGTATATCGAATCTTTTCTTATCAAGTTTTCCTATTGATTTTCTGAGGAAACTCATTTCAGAGATTTATTTTGAAAACAATTTAAAATCCATGTTTCATGTTTGCAGTTTGATGCGTTTTTTAGTTAAATATTGATAATTTTGTTTTAGGGGTTGGTTCTTTTCTCAAATAAATAAATGTCTGCACAAGCTGACAATATACTGGAGTTGCTTTAATCATTGGCGAATTTCTTGTTTTATACTGCAATTTCATGATGATATTATGACACATAAGTATTATCAATTACCAACTTATTCCGGAAAGACTCTTTTATTTGCTGTTTTTTGGGGGTGCCTGTTAATTTTTAAAGTTTTAATATTTTCCTAGTTTATCAAAACTCCTACCTTTTTTTTCAATTCGCTGTTTCGAATGTTATATTGAAAGTTTTCTTCGGTTTTTCCAAACTCCGAAGGTCATTAGAAAAGGCTAACATTTTAACAATAATTGCTTTAATTTCCGCATTCCTACTTTGAATCTTTTCATAACTTTTCATTTGTTTTGAGATTGAGTTCATTATCATTCTCACCAACGAATCTCCAATCAAGTATACAAAGTTTATTACTCCAATATCTACGTTCAATTCATTTTAAGTTTGACCTCCTGTGAATTAAAAAAAAAAAAAGTTGAGTGATCAACTTATTCAAAGGAAGCCTAAATTGAGCTAAATCTAAAACTTAGCCTCGGACTAAAAACTAAAATCTAGTCTCGCCTCATGAAACCGGCCCAATAAGACTAGGTTTGTCTTTCATTCTTGATGCGAATAGTTTGCAGCTTCTTTATTATTTGACCTTGGTTCGAAGCGCAACTCATAGGGAGCGTTTGATCAAACCAAATGCAATGCATCAGAAATGTTGAGTACTCTTTCTCAGGGTATATTATATTCATAGTAAAAGTTCCTCGGAACCTGTAGGTTAGGGGTTCGACCGACTGCCGCGTCATATTTAATCTAGAACGTTAAAAGCAGCATTTAACCCTTTCACTGCTAAAGAGACCAATATTTTCAAAATTTGTCTGTTCCTTTACCAAATAAATCAGATTTCAGTGAACTGACATATGCCAAAAGCCTGATAATCCGGCTTTCGGCATATGTCCGTTCACTGAAATCTGATTTATCTGATATAAGGACAAGATTTTTCATTTTTCAGTTGGGTTAGATTCAGACCTCGCTGTGAAAGGGTTAACACTTGTTCCGACATGTGCTTTGTGTTATTATAACAGTGAAACAAACTGGTAGTCACTTTGTCACTATACTGTGACAGGATAATATTCGAGTAAACCCTGAATGCGACAGCACTTTAACTTGTAAAGAGGGTGTATCGCCTTTGATGAGATCGACAATGTGCTTAACATGGCGGCAAACTGGGAACCACAAACCAACAAACGAATTTTTTTCTTCAAAGTTTCATGTTATTTTTTGCTTCGTGGTGGCAGGCAAGCTGTTCTACAACCCGATAGTGCTGGGAAAGAGGGAATACCAATGGTTCGTATTAGATTCCAATATTGCACGATAACGCAACAGCTGGCAACGCCACAAATTTGTTTCTATTATTTTATCATTTATTTTGTCGTCAGAAAGAGGGCTTCTCCCTGTTTATCAGGCCCATCGCGAGGAGTGATTGAACCGGAACTTGATTCAGCTGCTCAGTCTAATCTGTGTCCTCTTTTTCCTCTATCGAATACGCCATTAAAAATCGATGGGCAGAGTTTTCTTATTTCCTGAAAAGGTCCAAGTCTCTATTTCTCTCTCACTTCCTCTCTCTGTCACCATTTCTTCCCCCCTCTCTGTCCCTCTTTCTCTAGCCCACACTCTCTCTCTCTTAGCTTCCTCTCTCTCTCTCTCACTCTTTCTCTCTCTCTCAATTTCTGTTCGATTAACTTTCTCGTTCTACCTCTATCTATGTGCTCTTTGCCTGTCTTTTTACACACACACACACACACACACACACACACACACACACACACACACACACACACACACACACACATATATATATATATATAAATAAAGAAATATATGTATATATACATATATAGAAGGAAGAGGAGTAAGAGAATTAGAAGAAGAGGAAGAAAAAAAGAAGACGGAGGAGGAGGAGGAGGAGAAGCAGCAGGATATATATCTACTATATAATATATATATATATGTAATGTTATATAATCTTTTTCTTTTGTTTCTTGCGAATTATAGGCACTTTTGATACGAGTAGCTTAGTTCATATCATCAGCGTTCAAGAGGAAAACAACTATTTTTATTCACAACACAATCATTCCATACAAGACAGACCCCACAGAGAGTTTATCAACACATAAACATAAATATCATGAAAGAATACCCACACGCGCACACACACACACACACACACACACACACACACACAAACACACACACACACACACATACACACACACACACTCTCTCGCTCTCTCTCTGACACACACACACACAGACACACACATACACACACACGCGCACAGGCGAGCGCGCAGACCATGGAGTTGTGATGAATAAAACATACAAAAACACCATAGAATATCAAACACGCAAACAATATTGGCCAATGTTCAACATGGCCCATACACATGGCATTATGTGGAACAACCATTCGTGGAAACCCCGACAGGAAACCAGAGGAAATAGAACACGAACGTCATATAGGATTGATAACTTCGATACAACAACACATTTTGATTGTGGGTTGTTTTGCAATGTATGTATCAAGCCTCGCAGTCTGATTGACGCTTGCTGAGAACTGTGTGACTAAAAAAAAAAAAAAAAAAAAAAAAAGGAAATTCAGTCACAGATATTCGATTCCTGAATTAAGGCTGCGCGCTCAATCCATGTTGCTACTTGG
>JAUEKZ010195496.1:0-11815 GCA_031471865.1 Melibe leonina | reverse complement strand
CAATTTTAGACTTTTTCATTTGCAATATTCCGCGGGGACAGCTTCAGGTCCCTCCCAATCCGATAGTAATATTTAACCCTTTATTTTTAATTTATTGCTGATCAATTGTCTGTCGTCAATATTGAAAAAAATTCATGGCCGTAAATTTGCAAAATTCAAGTTTGGGGATTTTACCACAATGGTTGAGCCATTCCATTCACAAGTTCAATTCTTGCTTGTATTTGTAATTCTAATATCTATGTTTATTTATTATTGTCTTCCGCACTTATTTCCTTTTGCTCTGATCTGCTTATCATTAGCAATAGCAATGGTCTGATTCAATCATGTTCAAAACTAATTTAGTGTGAAACCAATAACCACGAGATTTCCTCGCCCTCTTTCCTGATTTAAGAGGCGTAGCAATGGTTACAATTACAACACTTAACTTAACCCTTGCACTGCGAGCTCTGATTCGAGTCCAACTGAATTATATGCAAAATCTATAAAAAGTACGTGTTCTTATACCAGAGCAATCAGATTCCAGTGAACTGACATATGCCAAAAGCCTGATTATCATCCCTAGGGGGTGGAGGGGAGGGGGGAGGGGGTACCAGTGGCCCCATTATTATTATAGGGCTATTTCCGGGCGCACACTGGCGCCTGAAAGAAAGAATGTGTACGAGCTAACATTGCACAGTGGCACAATGAATTTACAGCTGTGTGTGTATGTGTGTGTGTGTGTGTGTGTGTGTGTGTGTGTGTGTGCGCGCGCGTGCGACTTATCAAAAAGTGATTTTATTTTTATGCAATCTCCCTACTCAATGCTTATCTCTTAACTGATTGATACAGATACTGAAGAAAATACTTTCTCTAAACTAGATCGTTTTTATATAATATTGATTTCTTGATGGTGCTATGCTAGACATAATATACCTACTACTACTACTACGTATTTTTCTGTGTATATTCAATTCAGACCTCATTATACCGCCATTGTTACCCACCGCCAGGCTTTTGCCGTTGAACAGATCAATCCCGTCAGTAAGTACATAGCTATAAAAACACTAACAACAACCTTGTTTTACTTTTACTACTAGCTATCTGCCCCCCACCCCCTTTTTTTTTTGTTTACCAACATCTTATCTGTAACATTTATGACTTGCATAGTGTAGTGTAAGAGTAATTAATTCTCGTTGTGCCACCAGCCTAAAATTCCACCATTACCATACTAATACTAATAACTAATAATTAAAAACCCTAACCAGTCAGATGATACAATCCTCCAAATCAAACACTCGTTGAATACTTCGGTCCCTTTGTTCCCTTTGTCGAGGTTGGAAACACTCCCTATAATTATAATTACCAGTCAGATGATACAATCCTCCAAATCAAACACTCGTTGAATACTTCGTTCCCTTTGTCGAGGTTGGATACACTCCCTATAATTATAATTATTTTTTAAAAGCCCTACAAACTGAGTTTTTTCATCTTTCAAAATGCAATAGTCACCCTATCCCAATAAACGTAGTACATGTATTCTCGTTGTACCGCCATTATCGTAACACCGACACTTTGTATGATTTCCCTAGATTTTGCGGTATAACGAGCTTTTAGTGTACTTACTTCGAGTTGTGTAGTGTAGCTAACTATTTATTTAGATCATGGTGGAATGGATGACAAGAGGGGAAGAGTGATTGTGGTGTAGTGTTAGGTTAGGCATGATGATGATGATGATGATGATGATGACGGTATTGATGACGATCCTGATGATGGTATTGATGACGATGATGATGACGGTATTGATGACGATGATGGTGATGATGATGATGGTTTTGATGATGATGATATTGATGACGATGATGATTTAGGATTATTTTTCATATATATGGCAATTGGTTAGATAGAACCATTATGGTTTAAATTTAAATATGATGGCGATGATGTTGATGAATATGATAATAAAAATTATAATGATGATGAATATGATCTTGATGATGATGACGATGATGATGATAAAGGAGAAATAAATACAAGAAAACTCCTCAGCATCTTTCCATATCAAAATCAACTGTGTAACCACCTCTCTACCACTACCACCATCTCCTCATCATCATTTCCCACCAATCCGTCTCCTCACTCTTCAACCAAAGCCCTAAATAGCTCCTCATACTCCTCCTCCTCCTCCTCCAGCCATTTCTCCCCCCCCCCCCCCCCCAAACCCCATCTTCTTACACACACAAACAGTAACCCCAAGACACATGTCCATGAATCTTCACTATCACTTTCAGTTTCATCTCTCTCTCTCACTGGTGCAAAGTATGTACTGTATGATGTAGGTACTACTCAAGTAGGTATGTAGTAGTATACATACTATCATACACATGTACATAAACCAGTTTCAACCCCTTCTTTATATATGTACCTTCTTCACCATAGAATACTTACTATAGCAAGCCATCATGTTATTTAGACAAAAATGAATGGGTATCACCATCATTATCATAAGTCACGTCGTATTTTAATACGTTAAATAATGAGATAAAGTCCTATTTCTATTTGTATATTTTGAGAAGGTCCCCATTTAATTTTAATCCTGACTGAAAAATTGTCCAAAGGATGTTAAAATGAAACCTTTACTACCGATGCCAAGACTTTGTGTTCATATATTATTCACAGCACTTATGGAACCAACTGTCCATTCACATCTCTATTCTACTTTAGTCTCAGTCAATATCTACGTATACACATTTATATGTTCAAAAGGCGGTGATTATAAAAATCCCATGCCACATAGCACACACCTGCTTTTCGTCAATGGAACTGGAATTGAAGTACAAGTGTACATATGACAATCCAATCCAACATTTTGACAAATTAAATTGCACAACATCAGTCAGCAACAGCAGGGCTTGACTTAATGACTTGACTGAGACTGAGACTGAGATGACTTGGCTGTCTCTAAAATTTCTTGCTAAAGTTCTCTCCAATAACACGATGGCTTGCTAAAATAAAATCTCTTTCCTATTCTATTCCTATTTTATCTCAGGGCATAGGCAGTTGTGTGTGTCCATTTAATTTTTAATCAGAGAATTTAGATTAAATCCATGCTTAGCAAAACTGACGTTGGTCGATTTGAATTCGAATCCATCTTTCTTTGATACTAATACACACCTTTTTCTTGTCATTGTCATGCATGCCATCAAATACATTGGAATCCTGTGGTGTTTGTTGGTCTATTCAGACAGGTGGAATTAATTACAACCCACACAGTCAACCTTTGACCTTTGAGATTTTACTCATATTCATATCTGCCTATACATGGGACACATAATTATAATATTATGACACAGTTTCCTTTGCCCTTCTTTGCTAGGTAAAAATTAACTAATCTGCACCCAGGACCATTTCACAAAACACACTCATTTCATTCCCCCCAAAAGTGTGATAGCGAAAGCCATAGACTGGTTGATAGCTTGCCCCTATCATGCACAATTAGATTCACATCAGTGATGTATTTTTGAATCTATTTATTACTTACTTTTCTACTTACTTAGGATTCATGGACTCTGTGTGTAAACATTGATTAATTAAATCTTGCTCACAACCCATCCTCACCCCCCCCCCCCCACCCCATCCCTCACCCCTCTCTCTCTCTCTCCAATTCAAGATGATGCAGTAGCATGGTATTACGACAAGCCCAAAAAGCTCCATTGCGAGCCCAAAAAAACTTCAAAGAATTTCAGTTCAAAAAGTCTTTGGCACTGAGAAAGTCTAGCATATCTTTTTTCTCATGCAAATGAGGCCAGAAAGTGAAAATTTGAAACTCAATGGTACAAAATTTCAATGGCTGAATGAATTCTCAACAAACTGTGACAGGGACTGCTCATTGCACTACCATGCCATTGCATCATCGACACCATCTTCCTGTTTCAGTGTTTTCCTCCATCTCTCCTGAGGCTAAAACAAAAACCACTTCTTCAAACTCATCATTCTATTCTCTTGAAAAAAAAAAAATCCTAACAGATACTTTTCAACTTTGCTCTATATTTTTGTTACTAATAAATAACAAGTAGAGCTAAAATTTTGACATCACGATTTACAAATTATTATTAAACTTAATTTCAATGTATTCAAAGTTCAATATTGCAATAAATTGTATACAGGTATCATTTTTCAAAGAAAAAAACAAACCAATCAACTACTACTATCCTTCCTATAAACTTACCTTGAGACTAAACAATTGACGCCAAAGCAAGGTTAAGACATGTAGTAGACCGAATAACTAACCTAATTAGTTTGTTTGACTCTGAGAAGTTTAACTTCTAAGTCTAGGTTATTAAGGCTACCTATTTATTCATAGAGACAATGTTGGCTGTCTGATGATTAAAACCCTCTTATCCCCCTCAACCCCAGAACAAGAACCCTCCATACGTTATGTGGCATTATTTGTCATTTCTTATATCAATGGTCCGGAAAATGTCTATCTATCATCATATTCATACTGTCACAGTCTGCGTAAATATAGTATAAAGTATAGACTTTTATATAATATATCGGTGTTGAAAAGAAATCCTAAAGCTCTCTAGGAGAGATTTGGTGCAGTATAGTCTGAATATATACACAGTGGTCTCTTCAATAAGTCAATGAGGTTAAAAGGGGAGATCGAAAAGTCTGAAGATGCAATTTTCTTCAACAGTTTTTGTTTTTTTTCATTTTTTGTGGTGGTGGCAGGGATAAAATTTTACAAGACCGACTTATCAAGCATCAATGTTGCTCTAGAGTCCACTGTGTATTTTTTGTATGGATGAAAAACCGCCTTTCATGCACTGGGCACTCAATCAAAGGCAAACAAATAATCAGACCAACGACAAGTAACAATTCAGAAGATGTATTTTTGATTTCATCCGTCATAAATTTGTTTTCCAATAGTAATAGACAGTCCATCAGTTAGGTATGTTACAAAAAAAAAAAAAAACCCTGAAAAAATAACAAAAAATAACCAAAAAATCCCCCCCCCCCCCCCCCAAAAAAACTCCACAGAAGTAAGGGAAAAAAATACACAAACATATTTTACAACCACTTATACAGTTACATCAGCTATTTCAAACATCCAGTAGCATACACTCTGACTGACACACTATGAAATCACTACATACAAAAACAATTTCACTTGATTCAAGTAAAAAAAATATACACACATATTCAACCAATCACACTTTCTCCACATCAATACTTTCCCGTAAAAAAATAAAGTTATTTATGGTCAATAATTGGATAAGAAAAGAGAAAAATAAAATATGACAAATATCTGGGCTGGATGTACATAGTTAGTTGGTCATACTGTCACCAACACTCATACTCTAGTTTACAATGGCGTAGGAGGGCAAATTACAACTTTCATCCAATTTAAGAAAAAAAAAAGTTTTCTTGTGACATCTTCATCCTTTATCCTAGGTACTTACAACCAAATTTTAATTTCTACAAAATAATCACTTTGGTTCCCAATAAAAATCCTAATCATAGCAAATTGAGAAACTTTCAAATTAAAAAAAAATAAAAATAAAACTCTCTAGACTAGATGTAAACCTTTTACTTTCCCAATGACATTATGAAATTACAAAAAAGGCAGAAATAAACTGTCTGTCGGCTTGAGAATGAGAGATCTATTAATTTCTATATAGTTCAAAATAAAAATTGACCTAAAAAAAAAACCCCCCAAAAAAAACAATTGACCTAGGAAAAAATTCTTAGTTTTCCTAAACCCAAAGCTTATCAAATCAAAATGATTGATTACAGGAATTAGACAAATCCTACACAAGCTAAAAGATATCATGACTCAGATTTCTCTTTTCTTTCACATTATTATAAAAATATCTTATATGGTAGACCATCTTGCTGCCTAGAGTCCAGCTCTCTCAATGGAAAAACAATAAAAGGTGGTTAACAGTACATGACAAAGGCACAGGCAAGTCCCCACCTGCCAAAGTGAAAACCCGCCAGCACCTCATTAACATAATTATTGCAGGCCTTCACTCATGGCTCACACCCCACCTACAGATTCAGACTTTGCACTCTCAATCCACTCCTTACACACAGGCAAACAATTAGACTTGGTGCCCTTTACTCAACACAACATAGAAATACTACCATTATCATTAATAGATTTTCTCATGATATGGGGAAAATGATTATATATACCCTTAACTCCTTAGCTTCCCCCTCCCACTCGAAGAGAAAAAAAACCGGTGAATGAATACCTGGATAAGTAAACAAAAACAAAAAAAGAAAAGATTGTAACAAATAACTAAGGCCAATAAAATCACCACCCGTCCCCTTGGGTTTCAGATCTAGATATATACCCACTCCCCCCTTGGATCTGCTCCGCTCTATCTTACATGAAACAAATTTGTAAGAAACTCCTTTTAAAAGATTGACAAGGAGATCAATTAATATTCTACATTTGACACTCACACGCAAAACAAACAATAAAAAGTGTTAAGTGAACAGCTGTGAACGATCTCCCCTTATATTTTCTATCTCTAGACGTCTGGGGTCTTGATGAGAAAGAGCTATGGATAGGTTCGATATCCCTAAATTAGAAGGAAGAAGTTGAAGCAGAACAGCTGGTGACCTTTTAGTCAATGGTCACTTGTGATGCAGTCATTCCCAATTCCTGCTGGTCTAAAAAAAGCGTTAGAGTGGACTATTTTGGACAGGTAGTTGAACACATCTTGAGTTTGAACTAGATCTAAGTCTCCCAATCAGTCTTGACTACAAATTTGAACTAAGATAGGCTGGCTGATAAGACAAAGGGGAATTTATCTATGAACAACGCCTGCCCACAAAAGAAAACAAACGTCCAGAGACTAGAGATAGATAATCATCAGCTGTGGAAATCGAATGGTGGCATTCGATAATAATAACATGACTGGACAGCGACAACTCTTGAGTATCAAAGAGATATTACTTGAAATAAGATAATCTATGACACGTACCTTAATAAAATAAACAGGTAACTTCGAATAAAACCAGGAAAATGAAAAAGCAAGCTTGAGCGGTTTGAAGTATGTGCGTTCGATCTCGTCTCCATTCCTCAGAATGCGCTTCTTGTTGTTGCGATTTCCAGCTGATGCAAGAATTGGCCCCGCCCATCTTGCGCAGAGGTAGCGCTCTGCGACCAGTGCGCAGAACAGCTGATTTGGCCTTGTGCAGTGCGTAGCGGTGATTGGTGGAGGCGTCAAGAATCAAAGTGAAAGCAAAACAAACTAGTTGCAAAACATAATCTTCCTCCCTTTCTCTCTCACGCACACACTCTCTCTCTCTCGCTCGCCCGTCTCTTACTCGCCCTCTTGTCGTATAAATCAATGCAGCATAAAGGCCAGAGACGACCGCTAAAAGAAGCTATTACCCTTCAATGCCGCCTTCAACGACATAAGTAGCATGCGTTTTTCAACCCTCGTTACCCCACCTCTTTAAAAAAAAAGAAGAAAAGAAGAATCACAGTGTGGGTTATATCATAATCAGAAACAAACCAGAACAATGGACATTGGACACTCCCCTTTTTGTTTAATTTTGTTCCCCATTTTTTCCCAGACTTATTCCTTTTCTTTCCTCTGTCTATCTCTCTCTCTCTCTCTTTCTCTCTCTCTCTCTCACTCTCTCTCTCACTCACACATACACACACACACACTATATCTCTCTATCTCTCTCACACACACACACTCTTTATGTATATATATATATATTATATCTTTCTTTCTCTCCATTCATATAAGTAAAATAACACATCGATCCAAGAAGGCATGCTGCCCCCCCCCCCCCACCCGCCCCCTTTAATCAATTAATGAGGTCATCCAGGCCTCTACGAACGCCCCCATCACATGGTTGGCAACGGGTCTGCAACAGCTGTTCACACTTGGTTGTTTATCATCAAATAGTGTGTAACCATGGCATGGAATGACGTCATGAGAATTATCCCGGGAGGTTGCTGACGGTTTCCTGGCCCTCCTGACCTAGACTACCTATCTACTACGCAATAACTGTCGGATTGATTATCTGAGTCATCATCGTCATTATGGGACTTCGATCTCATGAATTTAACAATGAAAAGAATAGGGACTGTTTTCCTATCTAAAAATACACCCAGTCTGTCATTATATTTTAGCAAAATAGGAATGACGAATTATCATCTATTATTACATTGTAATGATGATGATAATGATGTAAGGATTATCATTATTGCTTTCATTGTTGTTATCATTATTATTATTATGGCTATGCATTATTATCATTTTCATTAGTATTAACATCATTATTATCATAATTTTTGCTTTTGTTTTTAACATCACCTTTTCTTCCCCTTCCAATAAAACCATAACACAATTGTGTGTGTGTGTGTGTGTGTGTGTGTGTGTGTGTGTGTGTGTGTGTGTGTGTGTCATGGTACAGTGCGGTCATTGTTATGAGTATTTTGCCTCAATGCATTGGAACAGTCAGTAGACTATTAAATATTGAGTAGTATCCGAATACAGTAGTCTTGGCCTTGGCAATAGTTCTAAACACGACTAGAGTAGATTATTATCTATTGGTTTCTTTATAGGGCTGATTAACTCTGACGACATCAAATGAGCACAGCAGGTGCTGGGCCGTGCTCACACCAGAAACTCTTTGTTATCTTTTATACCTTTTCTACACAAGATTAGAAATAGTTACCCAAGTCCTTTACAGCCTAGTGGCCCATGGAGCTGGAGCTTATTCCGGTATCTGTGGCTTGAATAGAACAAAAGACAATGGTTGCCACCCTATGGATAGGGCACTGGTCCTAACCCAAATTGTGGACTGGTACCCATTATTTTACACCCGGGTGGGTGAGGCAATTGGAGTAGGAAAGCCCTCCTTGCCCGAGGAAAAACCGAAGTGCCACTAGTAGGAATCGAACGCGGTACCCACGGGTTCTGTGCTATGTCACTACCAGTTCGGCCACAATAGCTCCTCCCCACAAAATTAATTAGCACAGGCAGTACTGTGTAGTGTTTAGAATATGTGTAGTGTTTAGAATACCATGTGTAAGGACAGTGGAGATCAAAGTCTAGAGGAGAAACGTAAGTTTAAAGTACTTTGTGGTATGTGTTGTTGTTACTATTAAGAAGGTGGTGAGTGTAGTATTTTTTACCTACTTGAAAGAACTATCTCTCCTTAAATTATGTCCTAGAGAGAGAGAGAGAGAGACAGAAAGAGAGAGGGTTGGGTTTTTTGGTGTTTTTTTTTTGGGGGGGGGGGTTCTTTTTAGAGAGAGAGAGAGAGAGAGAGAGAGAGAAAGTAGACTTACAGTTTTCCGTCTGACAGCTACACTTGTGTTTCAGCCCACTCGGGACCTCACACTAAACATTAAAGATAGATAGATAGATAGATAGATAGATAGATAGATAAGTAGGTAGGTAGGTTGGTAGATAGATAGATAGATAGATAGATAGGTAGGTAGGTAGGTAGGTAGGTAGATAGGTAGGTAGATAGATAGGTAGATAGATAGGTAGATAGATAGATAGGTAGGTAGGTAGGTAGGTAGGTTGGTAGATAGATAGATAGATAGATAGATAGGTAGGTAGGTAGGTAGGTAGGTAGGTAGATAGATAGGTAGGTAGGTAGATAGGTAGGTAGATAGGTAGATAGATAGGTAGATAGATAGATAGATAGATAGATAGATAGATAGATAGATAGATAGGTAGGTAGAGGGAGAGGGGGGAGGGGGTTATCAGGTGGAGAGATGACGGCAGCGGATAAAAATGTGTTTTTAGTCCCGTGAGACAAAGATAAAAACTCGGTTGGCGGATTAGCTTGACATTTGAAAAGTGAACAAAGATGTCGTGTCTATATTTAAATGTTGAAAAGTGAACAAAGATGTCGTGTCTATATTTAAATGATGGTGATGATGGTGATGGTAATGAAGAGGAGGAGGAGGAGGAGGAGGGTGAGGATGATGATTATAATGAGGAGTAGCTGGATGGTGTGGCTGAAGAGATGAAGATGATGATGATGATGAGGATGATGATCAGGGTGGTGATGATGAGGGTGGTGATGAGGATGTGGAAAAGAAGGAGTGAGTGAGGACAAAGTAGATCAAACCTGGGATGGACAGAGGGATAAAAACAATCATTATTCAGATGTCTCATGATATTGCAATAAGCGAAATATTGATATACGTGAAGGAGTGGGGGTGGAAGGAGGGGGGGGGGCGTTGGCAGGGTGCCATTGGATAAGAGGAGATCCACAATGGCTCTCTGTCATGTCTCGATGAGTTGTGCGGATGTGTAAAATGATATGGTATTGATTTGTGCCTTGTACCGGATAGCCTGGTTGGCTGGCTGTCTGTCTGTCTACTGTCGTCTATCTACTGTCTGTCTGTCTGTCTGTCTACTGTCTGTCTGTGTCTACTGTCTGTCTGTCTGTCTGTCTATCCGTCTGTCTGTCTTGTCAGTCTACTGTCTGTCTGTCTGTCTACTGTCTGTCTGTCTGTCTACTGTCTGTCTGTCTACTGTCTGTCTGTCTGTCTATCCGTCTGTCTGTCTGTCCGTCTATCTGTCTGCTGTCCGTCTGTCTGTAGTAGTCTGTCTGCTGTCCGTCTGTCTGTATGTCTACTTGTCTGTCTGCTGTCCGTCAGTCAGTATGTATGTCTGTCTGTCTGCTGTTCGTCAGTGTGTCTGTCTGTAGTAGTCTGTCTGTCTGCTGTCTATCAGTCTGTCTGTCTGCTGTTCGTCTGTCTGTAGGTATGTCAGTCTGTCTCTATGTAGTAGTCTGTTGGTATGTATGGTTGTCTGTCTGTATGTATGTCTGTCTATCTGCTGCCCGTCAGTCTGTCTGTCTGTCTGCTGTATGTCTGTTTGTCTCTCTATAGTAGTCTGTCTGTCTGTATGCCTGTCTGTCTGTTGTCAGTCAGTCAGTTAGTCTGTCTGTCTGCTGTATGTCTGTCTGTCTCTCTATAGTAGTCTGTCTGTCTGTATGCCTGTCTGTCTGTTGTCAGTCAGTCTGTCTGTTGTCCGTCAGTCAGTTTGTCTGCTGTATGTCTGTCTGTCTCTCTATAGTAGTCTGTCTGTCTGTATGCCTGTCTGTCTGTCTGTTGTCCGTCAGTTTGTCTGTATGCCTGCCTGTCTGTCTGTTGTTCGTCAGTTTGTCATATGGTATGTTTGAGTTTGTCCCACTTTCTGAAACTGAATGATCGATCATCACGTAAACCTTTTTTGTTTGTTTGTTCTTTGGCGGGTGGTTGGGGGGTTGGTTGGTTGGGTGGTTGGTTGGTTGGTTGGGTGGTTGGGGGTTGGTTGGGGGTTGGGTGGTTGGGTGGTTGGGTGGTTCGTTGGATTGTTGGAGGATTGGTTGGTTCGTTGTTTCAATGGTTTGTGGGTTGGTTGATTGGGTTATTTTGTTGTTAGTTGTTTGCTTGGTCGGTTGGTTTGTGTGGTTGTTGGTTGGTTGGTTGGTTGGGTTGTTGGTTATTGGCGATTTTAACGCTTTTTTTCTTTCATCACAATGCAGGTGACATTGAAGGCAGGGACAAAAGGAGCCTGAACTTGAGGCTTTTGGCTTTATGTATATATACATATATGTAAGTTCACTGAATTTTTATTTATCCGGTAGAAGTATAAGAAGACGTACTTTGAAAGATGTTGCACTCTGCTGTTTGGTTAGAATCAGACCCTGTTGTGAACAAATGGTTATAGAAAGTAAGTCCTTTAGAGCCTCATGGCTTTTTGTAGCGTGAAGCTGACAAATGACAATGGCTGCCACCCTCTGGATAGGACGCTGGTCTATCGCAGATTACTTTCCCCAAACCAAATTGTGG
>JAUEKZ010195485.1:0-11815 GCA_031471865.1 Melibe leonina | reverse complement strand
ACCGCCCTTTGTGCACAAAAGTACTCAGTCCTTCTAGATAGCAATTGACCCTGTAGTTAGGTACCATAGTGCAAAAAACATGGGGGATGACCATAAGTCTGTTAGGACAACAGGCAGGACCAAGACGGAGCTAACAGATACAAAACAGCTCTGTGTGTAATCTTGCTAGGGAGCACTGGAAAAAGTAAGATGACAGGTAAAGCAAAAGAGAAGATACAGAAAAGCGACCACCAGAGGCGCCCGCAAAAATATCTTTAATCAAAGATCAGCTACAAACACATCGTAATTGCAAGTTGCTTGAGATCCTGATAAAAATCTTTATGTAGCTCCTATTGCTTACGTGACAGCCAACAATGACAGCATGGGTTCGCAGGAGCGATCTGTGTGTGTGTGTGTGTGTGTGTGTCTGTGTGTACACATAGGATGCACTCGGTCCCTATCACTACGTTTATTATGACAGGATAATATGGTCTCTGGCACATTTATAAGGATTTTTTTTTTTAATTTGCTTCCTGAAAGGCCGTATTTCCTCATTCACACAAAACAAGGGATAGAAACATCAACCTGAATTTAAGACATTGTTGAAAAATTGTTATTTCCCTTGGAGATCGGGTATAATGAGAGCTCGGTTATAACGAGAATTTGGCTTGGAACGGAGGCTCTCGCTATATCCGAGCTCCACTGACGACTATAGCAGTAGCAGTTGAAAGCGCCCTAAAAATATCAATAAACATTAAACAAAATTTTCGAAAGAGACAAAAGTGTTTGATCGGAAGCGACCAGGTTGGCCACTTTCTGCATCCGACAAGAGCCTTCAAGAAGCAGTTTACCATTGAACGTGTGATTAGGGCGAATTGGAGGGTAAAACAAGAAAGATGTCGCTGAGTTGGAATTTTAAAAGAACAAGAACACCATGTTGTGACATTCTCTTGGGTTACAGAACAGTCTCTGCACGATGGGTCCCAAGGCAGCTAACTTCAGAAATGAAAGCGCAGAGAAAATACATTTGAAACGTTATGATGACAAAGAAGGAGAGACTTTTCTGCACAACATTGTGACTGATGATGAATCTTGGGTCCACCACTACGACATGCAAACCAAAGTGCAGACAATGACGTACATGCTTAAATCTCATCGAAGCGCAAGTAAATTAAGTTATTGTCTCTGCGAGAAACGTCTTGTTTACCATTTTCTTGAGTATGGAAGGCACACTTCGCATGTAATTTCTTGAACAAGGGCAAACAGGAACAGTGAACCATGAGCAATATCATGTTTTGCATTTTATTCCATTATAAGTTTCCAGCAGCTCCGTTTTAGTTTTTTTCCTAGTAGTAGTAGATAGGCCTTACTAACTATCTTGATTGCTGATGATGATGACTATCTTGATATTAGGTTGTGGAACAGCTTGTCTACAACCTCAAAGATCAGGAATAAAATTGAAGTCGTTACTACACGCTCCATCAACTAATTTTAAAAAGCACTCCATAAGTTGTTAACCTTTCAATAAGAAAAATAGACCAGGCTGAAATGCGCACTGACACTGATAGCAGATGTGGCCCCAGTAAGCACTACACTACTTCTAACCTGGGCTCATATAGGCATTGACAGTCGAGAGTCGAGTCGAGTCAGGAAGAAGCATAGAGCCATAGAGCTAATAATAGACACAAAATCAAGGGAGTTAAACTCTTTGGGAAGAAGTAGAAGAGGAAGAGGGGCGGGGCAGGCAGTGTTGATATGGGCAAGTAACTCTAGTTTTGTTTAGTAATATGACTTCCTCCGGAAAGTACGCTACCTGTGTCATATGACTGTTTTCGGACGCTGCGGACAGAGGCATAAATCAAGTTTTGAAAACAATGTGAGTACCTTGTATTTTTTGTCCTCATGAATCATTTCCCTATTATAAAAGGTTCTCTACAAAACTCATAATTATTGATTTGGGCTGTCTCATATGGTAGATTCTAGTGCTGCCAAGAGTTTTGGCTCTCATGACTGGGTGGACTGGTCGAGCGGCGTGACCGTTTTGTTAGAAGCTGCAAGTCCAGGTAGACAAGACAAACTCCATCTAATGCACTGCAGAAATTCAAATCTTAAATTTTTCATCCAAAAATATGATAGCTTGACTGCTAAGCTAGATAAGCCTGCCATCTCTTTTTATTCATGTCAAAAAAATCAATCTTCTATGAAAAATTAAGCATCAGTTAACTAACCTTAAGAAAAAAAAGGTGGACCAAATGTTCAAAGATTGAAATGGCTACATGGTCGTATTAGGGGACGCCATCTGCAACTCACCATACTACGCCATACTGAGTTTCACTAGTCTACTGAATTGCCCTATAACACACTTAAGTGTTTGTAGCTAGCCTCAGCCTTTAAAGATTGCAGTGTGACTAAGATTGAATTCAGCCTGAATGGTCCATAGACAGAAGTTGGGGTTCTTTTACTACTTTTAGTCTAACCATTTAACCAAATAACTACTCTACATTCAAATTAGACAAGATCATTGTGAGAAAGTGTGTGAGAGAGAGAGAGAGCTCAAGTGTTGCTTCCATGGCTAGAGGAACTTAAGTGCTGCTTATCTCCAAGGCTAGACAACCTAGAAAGAAGAACCTGGTGGCCAGGTAAACTAATAACACAAACAGTAATTCTAAAGTAGTCATGTGGGAGAATAACGGCTGCCCTCTTTTAATTGTCTTGGTCGTTTAAGGGTTCAAAGCTCCATGCTTTAAAGTTTTCAGAAAAAATCTGGTTTTTGTTTGTTTTTATGATCTCTCATGAGTCCAAAATGAAATAATTTTTTTTGCAATGAAAAATAGCTCCTTTCTTTTCTCCATAAAATTGGTAACATTTATTACTTAATATAACTTAATGTTTAAACTTAAGACTTTTAAAGAGTAATTTTCTTTCAAACCTTTTGTGTGTTTATGATCCTGATACTATCTATCTATAATAGACATCTAGATATCTACACTAAATATTGTTTGGGAGCATAGAGCCATAGGGCTAATAATAGGCACAAAATCAAGGGAGTTAACCTCTTTGGGAAGAAGTAGAAGAGAGGCGGGGCAGGCAGTATTGATATGCAACTCACACACAAATTTAGAGAGAGAGACAGAAGGCTGTGTACTCAGCAGGATAGGCCCCACTTAAAGCAACTTTATTGCGTATTTCTGTATTGTGAGGCATTTTGGTTATAGCAATGGATGGATGTTGGGTCCTATTTCAGAGAGGAACTGTTGGTTAGGCTGGGGTTGTCAAATGTCTTGTGTTTTGCCCCCATCAGTAAAAAACATATACAGTTATTAGGCGGAGTGCGTATTTATATTGCATGCAGTGGTGTGTGGTCATTGGAGTCAAGGTGCCACCATTTTATCTCGATGGAAAGAGATTGAAAGGGAATTCCCACCGGATCGGACTGCGCATGCACGATCCGGGTGTCGAATGACACTCCGAAGAAAAAATTGCGTGTGGTAGGCGATACTTTTATCTTCTCTTTTTGCTTGACATATCGTCTTGCTTGATTGCGCACTTTCTCCAGTGCTCTCTTAACAAGCACACGCACACAGCTGTTCTGTGTCTGGATGAGACTGTTTGCCTTCGTTTAGTCAAAATGCGATCTTTCAATTCAATTTATAAATAAAACATGTACCTATATATCTGTATTATCATTTTTAAAATTCAGCCTGTAAGTTAAGTTGTAAAGCTCTTTGATAACCCCATAGGGTTCAATTAAGGATTAAAGAGGGCCATCCGGAATTGTGACACCTAACAAAAACAAATAAATAACAAAAGCAAAAAAGACAAAATTGGGAATGCAGACCTCAATAGCAACTAATGACAGTCCTGCATGTGCTATATATGCCCATTTATTCTCATACTAATAGATTCTTATGGAAAACCCAATCTCTCGGCCTGCTCCCTTTATTTTTTTGTACAGGTTTCATATGAATATATTCTTAATGAACTTTCTTACCGTATTCAAATTCCTCATCCCCTATGACTGCCCAAATCTGTATGCATTATGCAGTATCACTTATTAAGCATGAAGATAGATCTTTGGTATTGTCAAGACTGTATAACTACTTAAAATAATCAGAAATATACAACCACTTAACTGGGGTGCATTACCCCCAAGGTAGTGCTAGCTGCTAGAGCCAATCACCCAACACACAGCCCCCTGCTAGCATTCTGTACTGGATAAAAAATGAGTGTCAGCTTTGGAATAATTTGCACTGCAGGTACTAGACAAAGCCATAAAATCTGATATCTGCCATGGCACCCACCACCACAAGACTGAACTTTCGCTTTAGTTTACCTTGTGATAGCGGATTACCAAGTGGGTAGGCTTGCTGGTGGCCTGAGAACACCTGCTGCCTGTATTTGAAAAACAGGACAGACGAAAGTCTTTTTTTTTAAAGAATCCACTTGTTTTTAAATAATAATGACCATGAAATCATTTATAGCACCCAGATAAATACCAGAAAAGTGTGTGCCTCATGCATAGGTAAAATTGAGCTGAAAATTTGACCATTCTTCTCTCTTTTCACATTCCTTCAGAGAGCCTCTCATCAATTTTATTTGAACAGTGAGCTCTCATACCAAGGAGACAATGGGGTCACTGTTTCGCAGTGAAGAAATGCGGCTATGCCAGCTTTTCCTACAGACAGAGGCTGCATATGCATGTGTTTCAGAGTTGGGTGAGCTTGGCCTTGTACAGTTTAAAGATGTAAGTATTGATGGATGACATTTTTCTGTTTTTGAATACAAACCAAATAGATCAAATCTCTACTCAGTGACTGTTTCAATTTGATTATTGAATTAGTAAGCAGTAAAAACAAAATGTTGATATAGGTATCATACTGGAGTCTGTTGCAGTAGTGGGAGTGTTCTGGAGTAATTTAGTCAATTTTTAGGTAAACACATGATCTTAAAGTTAAAGATAGATTCCCTGATATTGCAGATGGCATTATGACTCTTATGGTTTAGTTGTTGGCAAAGTTTATCTTAAATGACACTGCATCTTGTAAAACTTGAGCTCCTTATATTTTCCCTATAAGTGGATAGAGACAACTGTTGCAAATTTCCTGGCAATCAGACTATTTCTAATGAGACAAGGTGAAAAGTGTTGAACTTTTGAAAAATAAAATTTTTCTACAAGCTGATTTGATTGAATTGTTAATAGTTTTGGGGTGGGAATTTTGAAATTCTGGTACATTTTTTTCTGTTCAGAAGTTTTATCAGCATTATTTTGTCATGCATTGATGTTAAGAAATTGACTTTTTCCCTCTGAACATTTTCTTAAGAATTGTTTTATTTGTTGTTTGTACCTTTTTCTTAGTTGAATGAAGAGGTGAATGCTTTCCAAAGAAAATTTGTGAATGAAGTTCGAAGATGTGAAGAAATGGAGCGGAAATTGAGTAAGTACTGTTAGAATTTTTAAAGGGGAGGATCAAATACAAATCTGATGTCTAGTTGGTACTTTAATAAGAATGATCGTAGCATTGAAACATATACAGTGGAATTACTTTAAACTGAATAATATCATAAACCTGAAGAAATCGATAAGTTGCACGAGTTTCTTCTTCGTCTTTGTATTCTTACGTATGATGAACGGAAAAATGCTTCTAAGCATGGCTGACTTTAAACTAAAACAACTTGAGAGTTTCTTCCCTTTTTTTTTTATCGTTCTCTATCATCTTACTTCTTTGTCTTGTCCTTGCCCTCTACCCGTGGCCTATCACTATCAACAACTCCTCCAGTTTTACATATCCTCAGGTCTAGCCGATCAACCCCACTTAGTCCTGGCTAACACTGGAAATCGCACACGCGAGGCAGAAGGGGACTGGAACTGACACTACTAACAGGCGATGTTCTCGCATGCTCATTGCTTGTTACGTATCACACTGATTGGTTTTTCAACAGACGGGTCTTAGCTTAATGTTGACAATGCCTTTTCATTTCCACATCCCTAAGAGTCCTTGTTGGTGGTGGTGGGGGGGGGGGGGAGTGTGTGTATGTGTGTTGTTAGGTCTTCGCACGTACACTGATTGGCTTTGCAATAGTACAGGTGTGTAGAGAAATGGCATTGACACATTGACATGCCGTTTCATTTCCTCTTTTGTCTCTGAGTCAGAGTCACTGCACATCACAAATCGACAAGAACTTTATCATTTTAATTTTACCTTTACTCAGCAGTCAAAGATGTCTAAAAGAAAGCAATGTGTGTATGCATTGGAGTTTAAACTCAAAATTCTTTCCGAAGTGGACGAAAATTAAAGAAGTAAAGCAAGACGGAAATCGGTAAAAAGCACGGTCTAACAAACTCAACTCTATTTTCATTTTGAAGGGCAGGGGAAGCTACAGAAGGCTCGCGAAGAAACGAAGTTTGGTGCAACTACCAAAAAGATGAAAACATACCAGGGCCTTGAACTTGCCATTGTCAAGACCTGTTACATTTTCAAATTCTCGACATCGTAGCCTCCCATGAAAAATATCTCAAAAATAGCACTTACTCTAAACCAAAATGCCTTTTAACCCAAAATTTTGTGTTTAAAGTAATTTCACTGTATAATATGCTGTATGCCAAATTTTAAGTCTTTTACTTTAAATACCTTTATAGTCAGGGAGATTTCTCTATTTTTTCTCCTAGATAATTGAAAGAAAGTTTGTCTTATTCCTGTTCTTGTACAATGAAAATAAAGATATTTGTATGACATGCTTCATATTAGAATGTTTTATTAAGGATACATGGAGAAAGAGCTTCACAAGGATGAAATGAAAGTTCTTGACTTGGGAGATCACCCCCCAAGCGCCCCTCCCCCAAAGGAAATGATTGACCTAGAGGTAAGTTCTGTCTGAGATTGTCTCTTCCAACTATATCTGATATTCACTAGAACAACATCCATATGTATAGAACTATTTATTTTAACCCATTATGGGAGGTGAGATGATGTCAAAAGTTATGACATTGAGATGAAGCTTAAGATGTAAATATTTTCCCTTGCTTTTTTTTAATCATCAGGAGTGCTTAATAAATATGACCTTCTCTTCATTAGTACTTAGATATTTTTGGTGTCTATTTTTATCTGGCCATCTTAGTACATATCACAACAGATAATCTGAAATCGAAGTTTTTTTTACAGATAACCATTTTTCAACTTTCTACTGTCTTTGGAGCATATTGAAACAAATGGCAAATGTTATGTGTTAGTGTGTCAACTGAGACATGACATGCTTTATGTACCAAACAACAGACAATGAGTGGTAAATCGCACTGATTTTGAGAGACAGAGGACTATAGTATGACTAACAGTAGGCATGAGAGTTTAAGGGTTCAGCTCAAGCAATGAGCCAATGACTGACCTGCAATTGCTTTATGAGCGCTAAGACATTTGCATGCTTCTGTACTAAACATACATGCACATTAGGCCTGGGCGGAAATTTAGATATATAACTAGATATCCAGTTATATCCTTGTACCTAGAAAACATGATGACACTTAAGAACTGCATTTAGAACTGCTTTGGCAAACTGGCTGTGCCCTCGACTTAGTCTGTTGATTTGCTGCTCTGTTCGCTCCTTGTTGACCAGGGCAGAACACGCCCTGTGTTGTTGTGATGGTCAGTCTTTTGTCTCTCTCACCCCCATCCCCTCCCACTCACTAGCCTTCCAGCATTCTCGCCTACCTGCCATTGACTATTAGCCTCTGACCCCTATCGCCTATCACACAAAGGGGGGGGGGGGGGGGCAGTGAGTGGCTGCACCTCGCCTCTCCTCCCTTGCCTATATGGGGTACTACTAGACAACCATACTACAAGTAGATCTAAAACCAAGTCTTTGTGATCCAGATGTCGAGTGGATGAGAACTGAGAACCAAGTCTGGCCTTGAAAGTAGGTCAGAACTGGATCTGATCCAGATATTGCAAAGCAGTTATAACTATATATCTGGATATACGAAAAGCAGTTATAGGCCCAGGTCTAATGCACATGGAAGATGGACAAAAGATCTATGTTTGTCGTTGCCTCCTCACGTGCCAAAAGCTGTTTGATCTGCTGTAAGGTTGTTTTCATTTTGAATGATCTTGAAATTTTGTATCAAACCCCTTAAATTCAACTTGAAAAATAAGTTGTTTCAGTTGAAGATGGGTTTTTTTCAGATTATCTGTTGGTGATGTGTACATTTTTCTATGATCTAAAATAACAGAAAAAAGATTTTGATGTTAACAGTGTTGATTGATTTGATGTGTTGTCCAGGCAACTTTTGAAAAGATCGATAATGAACTGAGAGAGGTCAACACAAACCATGAGGCTTTGAAGCAGAACTTTCTAGAATTGACAGAATTAAGGGAAGTCCTTCACAAAACTCAACACTATTTTGCTCTGGTAAGTGAACTGAAAGAATTTTGAGATTTGTGATTGTGTTTATTTTGTAATGCTGATGAATCCCGTATGAAGAGAGAGAGAAAAAAAAAAGAAATATTCATTTTATAGCTTTCATGTTTTATTGATTGTTCTGCTGTTCCATACAGATTCATCTTGATACAAGATTTTTCTAAAGTTGTTCTTAACAGATTCAAACTTATGCTTTATAGTTAGCAAGTCAGTAGCCTTAGAAAAGTTTAGCAATTTTGTCATTGAGTTTGTATTATTCAGTTGTTCTGCAATGTCTTCTCTCTATCGTGATGTGTTTTAGTATGGTAATGACATTCAGCACATGATTGATGAAGAAGGGGGAAACCAAGAAGAGGCAATTGTCTCGGCTAGAGGCCAGGGAGCACAACTTGGGTAAGAAAGGTTTCCATTTTTCAATCTTCACTGCAGTCTTCATTGCTCTCATGTAAAACCCAATCTTAATGAACTTATCATTTTTTTCGCATTGTTCCTCTTTGAAATCTCTCTGTTTAAGCAAGGACAAGGAGTTAATTCTGAGCTTTTAATTTCTTTGTCTTTTACTTTATACAGTCACGTCCTGTATAGTAAGTACTGTAAGCGGGCGCCTCTGGTGGGCGCTACTTCTTTTTCTTATCTTTTGGCTTTATCTATCATCTTACTGTTTCCAGCACTCTCCAGTGCTCCCTTAACTGATTCAGGGCTATATACTGAAATATAGACGACTAGTAATTTTTATAAAATTGTATTAAAAAAAGGTTCTTTATGTATCGTTGTGAAATTTTCTTTACACATTCAAATATGAATTATCTATAGATTTCATGTTTTATTTGGATTATTAATGAACATCAGCATGGGTTTTCTAAAGGTAAGTGGAAAAATTACGTCATGTTTTTTTTTCCATCAGAAATTTTTTCTTTGCATTCACAAACGCAACATTCAAATTTTGGTTCACAAACGTACAAATAGATAACAAATTGACATTCTTTATTCAATAACAAAAACAATGATATGCAACACTATGGGTTAAATGTGTAAAATAAGGTCATAATTCATGATTTCATACAACTACCCCATTATCGAAACGGGCCTGTTTGAAGATGTAGGAAATCTTTGTAAAACCCTGTGGGTTTGAATCAGTTAACAAGCATACACACACCGCTGTATTGTATCTGTTAGCTCAGACTTGGTCCTGCTTGTCGTCCTAACAGAGTTATGGTCATCCCCTATGTTTAACACAATGGTACCTAACTACAGGGTCACTTGCTATCTTGAAGGACTGAGTACTTTTGTACATATAGGGCGGTATAATATCGTGGGTCTCCTTGGACCATAATAGTGCATGATGTGGGTGGTAGCCATCATCTGTTTTTGTGTCCTGCTTTGCGATTGTGGGAGGTGATTTTTTTTTTCTTGTAAATCATCTCTTTGTTGCCTTTTTGAAAGATTATATTTTTTCCCTTGTGGATCATCTCTCTGTGAAATGTCCCTGGCAGGGTCAAATCTGGCTGTTCTTTTAACTAGCCTATCCTCTTATTTACCCCTGGGTGCTTCTATGACCATAGCAGTTGCTAGCGCCCTAAAACTCTTAATAAACAAACAAAACAAAAGTGCTGTAATACTAAATCACCTTTTAACTCAATGCACTTGCGTCAGATTTATTTGTCAGACACACTACCTATTGTTTGTGACTCGTCGGATATACTTATCTGACATTCTTTTAAGGGCTTGTCAAGTCAACTGCACGCTTATTGAGGGAAGATGGTAAATGATGAAATTAAAAGGATTTTTTATCACTGTTTGTATTGTTGCACATAAATTTGATATGTTCAGGTAGTTCTTTGGCAAGACAATATCTGTCTGTAAACGAAGTGGTAGAATTTGTGTCTTTATGTATAAAATAATGTATTATGTCTATTTGTCCAAAATGACTGCAAGTGTGGTATGACTGACAATTGCTTGTTAGGCAGTGAAAAAAAAAAGTCCAAATATAAATGCATTTTTGACATTATATCATTAAAACAAAACAAGTGAAACCTTATAATATACCATTGTATAGCTCAACATCTCCACTTTTAGGAACTAAAAACTGATTGGCTCTATCTTAAAAGGTAAAAAAAGAAATGCCTAAATAAAAATGGGTCAAAATCATGCTACATAAGGGTATTTCTTGGCTCAAGCCTCACGACTTCATTGAGATGACTGTGAACCACTAGAAGATGGACAGATCCCCCTCTCTATTTCCTGGGGTCTAGGGAGAAGACTCAATAGAAATAAAAATTTTACAGTTTGAAAAAGATTTGTAAAAAAATGATCTTGATGATGATCACTGACTGAAATTTCATCAATGCCTGTGACAAGAAGCCAAACAAAAATTATATCCTGATCCTTTCAAACAATTTCCACTTTTCTTGGTATTCTTCTTCTTCCAATGAACTGACTGACTCGGCTGGACCGAGTATAAATGTCAGTGCGCAGTGGGTAAGACAACCCTTCTGTCTCTTCTATTTATAGCACACACATTGTGAGCCTGTCCATTTTTATAATTACAACATGTCGTCCTTGTCCTGATAAGAAGGCCCAGGGCTGAAATGTAGATTTTTGTGTCATTTATTTGCCTTTGTAAGTGCAAATAAGTGACGATTTGTGTCAAAATTAAGAATAAGTGCATATTTCCTTTTGTATTTAAGAAGATTTTGTTCTTTTTTGTTTTGTTTAGATTTATTGTTGGCACTGTCAATTCCACAAAGGTCCTGATGTTTGAGCGAGTTATGAAGTATTACACCCATACAAATGTTTTCATGCGGACGGATGAAATCTCTGAACCCTTGGAGGACCCTGTCACTGTAAGGCTCTGTTTATTTGCAATCTGATGACATTGGGTTTAAAACTATGCACTCTTTTTTTTGGAGGAGGGGGGGGGGGGTTGGGGTTATTCTGTTCAATCAAATTTGGTTCTTGATTTGAATAAATTTGTACCCCCTATGATATAATTTTAAAGAAGTTTTGTCATACATTTCCATCTTATTCCAAAAATGTCTGAATGAATGTTGTTGAATATTTTTCTCATTCATGCAGGGTGACATGTTGAAGAAACATTTGTTCATAGTTTTCTTTCAAGGAGAGCAGTTGAGAACAAAGGTCAAGAAAGTGTGCGAGGGGTAAGGAGTGAGAAAGACCACGATACAGTATAATTAGAACAAGTTTTTGTTGACTTTAAGTGTCTTCAATGGAATCTGCTCATAACATGAAGCCTGAAGCAGAGATAATCTTGTATAACGAATCCTTGTTATGGTCTTAACCATTTACCTCTTAGAGCAGCGCTCCACAGAGATTTGCTGCGAGCATCAGTCATCATCATAGCCTTCCACCTCTGGCAGGGTATAGGCCACAGACAAGCTCCTTCCATTTAACTCTATCCTGGGCCATC